>BLSH010279723.1:183153-197479 GCA_018402905.1 Glandirana rugosa | reverse complement strand
CGATATTCCCAGAATGAGACCTTACAGCCTTCTCGCTGGGCATTAAAGTCATCAAAAGAGGGTAGTTTGCCGTTTTGCAGCATGTGTGTGATTCTGAGGCCAATTTTAGGTTGATCAGAGGAGCACGGATGGTTGCCTAAACCCGGGGGGAAGTCCGGGTTGCCGAGTAGGGGGGTCAAGAGACCTGGCGACTTGGATAAATGGTTAGTTTTACAAGCCTCCTTAAAGCATTGAAGAGTGGAGGGTATGCATGGGTGATCTTGTAATTTGAGGTTTTTGATGTGGTAATGGGTCCATGGCAAGCCACATAGAGGTATTGGAGAGAGGGAAATTTCTAGGTTAACCCAGTCCTTACTGATGCCGTGCACGTGCCAGTCGACGATCCTTTGGAGGTGACATGAAGTATAATATTGCTTGAAGTCAGGGAGACTTATGCCCCCTTTGAGTTTGGGTTTGGTAAGCTGCGCGAAGCTGATTCTAGGTTTTTTTTGTTTCCAAAGAAAGGAAGTGCAAAGGTATCTTATAGACTTGAAGAAATTTTTGGGGATAGCGATAGGGATGGTTTGAAAGACATAGAGTATACGTGGAAGGACATTCATTTTAATGATTGCCGCACGGCCAAGCCATGAAAAATGTGCTTTGTTCCAATTGTTAAGGTCGTTCCCTAATGTCGTCAATAGTTGTGAAAAGTTTTTAGTGTAAAGGTCCCCTAGGCGTGCTGGGAGTTGAATGCCTAGGTAGGTTATGGCTTCCTTGCGCCATGTGAAAGGGAAGTTCTCTCTGCAGGTCTGGATCGCAGTATGTGGAAGCGAAATATTCATCGCCTCCGATTTGTGGTAGTTTATCTTAAAGTGGGCTATGTATTGAAATTGTTGTAGATCTTTCAGTAGATTCGGTAGAGTGACATGGAACTGTAAGTGACTTTAATCAATTTTCACTGTTCATTAATTGCTACGATTCTCTCTTCCTTACTGATGAGAATTTTTGAATAACTAATTCTACTTTATTTTGCATGTAATATAATATGTACTTGTTATTGTATGGAGTCCTACGCCTATCTTATGTTCAGATGTATTATCTCTTGTTCTGCTATTGCATTTATTTTTTTGGTATACTGTTAAACTCCAATAAACAAAATTGACAAAAAAATAAAATTAATTAAATAGCATTTTCAGTTTGTCGTGCTCAGACACAGTTGAGTACTGCTTTAACCACTTGCCGACGGCTGATCGGTATTTGACGGCGACAGAGTGGCTCTGTAACGCGGATCGCCGTCATATGACGGCGGCCGCGAGATCGCGCACAGTGAGCGCGCGCGCGCCGGCGGAGGCGTGCCCGCGCGCTCACTGTGTTCGGGGAGGGCCAGGGAGTGGCTGCGGCGGAGTCGATCTCCGCCTGCCACCCGCGATGCCCCCCCCCCCCGGAGTGAAAGAACAGAGGTCCATGTTAGTAAACACGGACCTCCGTTCTGTGAGGGGGGAAGGGCTGTGATCACAGCCTTCCTCTACAGTCCCCCCACAGTTAGAACACGCCCAGGGAACACAGTTAACCCTTAGAGCGCCCCCTGCAGTTTAACCCCTTCACTGCCAATGGCATTTACACAGTAATCAGTGCATTTTTATAGCACTGATCACTGTATAAATGCCAATGGTCCCAAAAAAGTGTCAAAATGTTCCGACATGTCCGCTGAAATATCGCAGTACCGCTAAAAATCACAGATCACTGCCATTACTAGTAAAAAAAATAAATAAATAAAAACCCCAGAAATTAATTCTCATCATCCGTAAACGCAACCACTTTTGCGCAAACCAATCAAAAAAACGCCGATTGCGATGTTTTTTATCGCACATATGAGGAAGAATATAAATCGGCCAAAACCGATGAAAAAAATGGTTTTTTATATATTTTTTGGATTTGTATTTTAGCAAAAAGTAAGAAATTTGGGTTTTTTTGCAAAATTGTCGCTCTTCTTTTGTTTATAGCGGAGATCAGAAATGACGCAGCAGTGATCAAATACCACCAAAAGAAAGCTCTATTTGTGGGAAAAAAAGGACGCAAATTTCGTTTGGGTACAACATCGCACGACCACGTAATTGTCAGTTAAAGTGACGCAGTGCCGAATCACAAAAAGGGCTCCGGTCCTAAAGTGTGAAATCCTTCCGGGGCTGAACCACCTAAAGAAAGATCTATCCATATTAAAAAATGAATTAAAATTTAATTGGGTGCAGTGTGAATGACCAAGTAATTGTCAGTCAAACTATCACAGCACTAAAAAAAACTAAACAATTTCCTGGTAATGAAGGAGTATTACAAGCTGGCAGTTAAGTGGTTAAATACACACTTACCCTGCAATCTCAAGAAAAAAAGTACATGGCCTATCAATAATAAAGTACAGAGAAACTCCTGTGCAATTCATTTTACTTCTCAACAGGATTTTCCAAGTGAATAGTAACTCTGTAAAATGATTAGTAATGCCTGGGTACCTTACATGGTACTAGAACTTTTCCGAGGATAAACTGCCTTCCTTATCTTCAGCCTGCGAGGATTTAAGCCACGATTATAGAATTGCCAGCTTTTCTTTTGCTCCGGTGGATTCCTTATGAAGGAGCAGCGGCACTTACTGGGTGTACATTTGTAAAGGTTTATGATAATGAAACGTGTTATTCTTGAGTGCAATCAACATTTCCTTCCACTTTATGGAAACAGCTGGTGCTTGTATATTCCATTGTAAAGAGATGTTTTCTATTGAATTCATCTCAAAAGAAGTTTTTTTTTGTGTTCAGCATTTTTAAAAGGTTTCAGAAAATTGTCAGGAAAGACCTCAAACGCTTTAGAAAATCACAAATCATTTATAACACTGAAGTTGCCATGTACTGGTTCAGTTTTGCAGAACAGAGATGAGCAGGTTGGTAATTTAACAATGAAAAGTAGTAAGTTTAAGGTTCATGTAGAAGAAATGAATAACGGAGATCTAATTGCATGTTTCTGTTTGGCTCTGAGGCTTCAGATCTCCATGAAAATATTGGATTGTTCCTGAACTCCCGAATGAATGCTCTATTCCTTTTACTGTATTGCAGTAATACATATGCTACTGTTTTACTTTTTTTGCTAAATACTGCAGTATGGGTTAAAATACAGTACCTAGGCTGGCACCATGTTGGAAAGTTGGACCGGTGCCCTCACAAACAAGCAGCATCCTGGGTCTGCAGCAGTCTGACATGCCCCTCTGCACACTGCTACAGTCAACATTACTCTTGTACCCTTACCAGTGCTGTTGAATGGAGCAATGTTGAGGGGGGGGGGGTGTTGAAACACTGGAGACCTGTGTGTGAGAGCAGTGGTTTGCCTCTCCAATGTGCTGCCAGCATAGGGTATTTTAAACCTTGCTGCTGCATTTGGAAACTAAAAACTAAATCAGCTGCATATATGTTCCTGTATAAACAGCCTAACTGCATTACAGTACTAAATGTAGAGGGTTGTCATGGCCAGGGTCAGCCTCGGAGACCAGTAGCTATAGCAGTAGAGAGGCTCCCACTGACCAGCAAGATAAGTAAACAAGCAGGTCACCCTGTCGGATGACATGGGCTCACCCGAGGTACATGGTCTAATTACTAATCAGTTTTCACCAGAGTTCCTGATGGTGGAGATGGGTTTTGCTGTGTATTAGTACCAGGCTAAGATCCTCAGGATGATCCCACCAGGAGGTAAGCAAACTGGGGTCCAGTAGCAGATATAGCAGGTAGGGATCAAGCAGAAGTGTAAAAAAGCCAAAGGTTGATGACAAATGGTTGCAGGTTGGGATGAAGCAGAAGCATAGTTGAGGAACAAGCCAAAGGTTGGTAACAGGTGGTAGTGGAGATAAGGACAGCAAAACACATAGAAGCAAGGTATCAGCTGGAGAGAGCACAAAAATCTGGCAAACAGGAAGTGCAGAGACATGGCTTAAATCAGAATGTTCATGGGAGGAGCAAAGAGTTCAAGGTTAACCAGAGTCAAGAGACAAGGCAGGAAAGTCCCAAGAATTAGACAAGGAGCTGGCTAGCATCTCTCTCTAGCCTGTGGGCTCAGATCCTGGTCCTGAGAAGAGTTGGGCTTTAACAAGACACTCTCAACAGGCAAGAAAAAAATTATACAGTCTTAGACTCACTGTTGCTCACATTGCCAACATTCTCTCCTTTATCACAGCCACTGCTGGGTATGGGAGAGCATGTCCTTCCATGTGCTTGGGTACAAGAGAATAGGAGTAACATGTCTCTTTAAATGACCAGGGGTCATTCTTTTTTCATCTCATTGGGACTAGATAACAATCACCTATTCTGGCCCTTTTCAACTGGAATGGGTGAAAATTACTTGTATACAGTAGCAGGCAGGTGGTTGGCACCTCATATTTCTGGGGAAAACATCAATTGAGCAGATTAGAAAACCTTTACAGATCACCACTTTCACTGTCAAGTTCAGTTCACCTACTCCAATTCCAGAATTGACTTGCAAGGTCTGCAGAGCCAATCTAGCTAGTAGGGATGAGCAAAACTAACTGTTTGAAAAATAAAAGACATTCCAGCAAAATTGTCCACTGGAGTCAATGTGAAAATTTAAATTACATTTGGCCTTTCCCACTGCCTGAAACACCTGCCTAATTACATATAAAATTAAAATGAAAAAAAAAAAATACCTTTTTCCCAAGGTTTTTTAGGTGGGACCAGTGACCTCAGGGATTGTTTGCTTTCTTCTCTGACCATGGTGGTGGGAGGAGGTTACTCCTGCATTGAGCAGCATTCACATAAAGATCTGTGAGCACCATTCTGTGCAGTCGTATTCTGAGCCCAAGCCAGTGCTGTGCCATTTCCCCAGGGTGTGTAGAACTGAGGCACTGGATTCAGAGTAGATTTAACTCTTGTAAGAAGATGAGAGTTGAACGTCATAGTTAGCTCATTTTTTATAAGTTATTCTGTTAACTATAAAGTAGCTGCACATATACAGTATAGTCTCCACCTGTGCAAACCACGTCCCCTATATGCTTTTCAACCCAATGGGCTTGTTCACGAGGATAGAGGGACCTACTCTATCCTTGTGAGCAAGCCCATTGGGGGGAAACATGTTTGGGGAGTGTGTTTTTTTTTCGGGTGGAGACTATTTGGTGTAGCTGTGCATGGTAGCCAATCAGCTTCTAACTTCAAATTTTTCAATTAACCACTTGCCGACCGCCGATCGGCATCTGACGGCGGCAAAGTGGCTCGTTCCCGCAAATCGCCGTCATACGACGGCGGCTGCGGGAACGTGTATAGTGAGCGCGCGCGCGCCGCCGGAGGCGCGCCCGTGCGCTCACTGTGTCCAGGGGGGCCAGGGAGCGGGTGCGGCGGCTTCGATTGCCGCCGGCCACCCGCGATGCCCCCCCCGGAGCGAATGAGCGGAGGTCCGTGTATGTAAACACGGACCTCCGCTCTGTGTGAGGGGGAAGGGCTGTGATCACAGCCTTCCTTTACGTGAAGGCTGTGATCGCTTCCCTTCCCCAGATAGGCAGCCCCCCTTACAGTTAGAACACGCCCAGGGAACATAGTTAACCCTTAGCGTGCCCCCTGCAGGTTAACCCCTTCACTGCCAATGGCATTTACACAGTAATCAGTGCATTTTTATAGCACTGATCGCTGTATAAATGCCAATGGTCCCAAAAAAGTGTCAAAACGTTTCGACATGTCCGCCCCAATATCGCAGTACCGCAAAAAATTGCAGATCGCCGCCATTTTTAGTAAAAAATAAAAAAAAATAAAAAACCCCAAATATGAATTCTCATCATCCGTAAACGCGACCACTTTTGCGCAAACCAATCAATAAACGCCGATTGCGATTTTTTTTATCACAAATATGAGGAAGAATATAAATCGGCCAAAACCGATGAAAAAAATGTTTTTTTATATATTTTTTGGATTTGTATTTTAGCAAAAAGTAAGAAATTTGGGTTTTTTTGCAAAATTGTCGCTCTTCTTTTGTTTATAGCGGAGATCAGAAATGACGCAGCAGTGATCAAATACCACCAAAAGAAAGCTCTGTTTGTGGGAAAAAAAGGACGCAAATTTCGTTTGGGTACAACGTCGCACGACCGCGCAATTGTCAGTTAAAGCGACGCAGCGCCGAATCGCAAAAAGGGCTCCGGTTCTAAAGCTGGAAATCCTTCCGGGGCTGAAGTGGTTAAGCTTTGACATAAAAAAAAATGAATGCTGATTGGTTTCTATACAGAGCTGCACCAGAATTTGCACTCTCCAGTTTTAGTAAATCAACCCATATATATATGCAGCCACTGTATCATTAACAAAGTATCAAAAATGAGCTAACTGTGGAGTGTGACTCTCATCTTCTTGTATCCTCATGTTGGAGTGGAGACAGGCTACAGGGGCCGGCACCTGAATGGTAGATGGACTTTAAGAGGTAAAAGTTTGGAGCAGTGCTCAAGGATGCAAAAGAAAGCCTACAAGGATTATTCAAATAAGATGGAGGAACCACACCATTTATGAGCAGTCTAGTTTTTTTCCCAATTTTGTTTAAGCAAATATTGTAAAGCCACTATAGTACTACATATAAATGAAATGATACATTTTCCCTATTTTTCCTTAAAGCAGAAGTGAACTTTATTGGTGGGGTAATCCTCTGCCACAATATGCAATTATGCACAGCATATGTGCAGATTATGACACACAACTACCTGTGTGTGTGCTGTCCTCCAGTGATGATGGGTACAGGCACCTATCACCACTGCATCACCTTCACAATCTGCGCTGCATATTCTTCTGGGTTCCATGGTGATCTCCATCAGCTTTGGGTGGCCACTGATGATGTAAATCCTGCACATGCACACAGGATTTACAATGTCCCTGGCACCTAGATACTGAGAATGAGTCAGGAGTATATACTGCATGGTACATGTTCATTACAGTGTACACGAAGAATAAAAAGTGATAGCGAAAAGAGGAAGACGTGTTTGGTAGAAGGGACTCCGTGTTTCTCTATGCAATGCAGGTGGATCATGGTTGGTGGGAGGGGATGGGAGGAAGCTGTACGTAACTTCTTGTAAACATCACAACACCCTGCCTCAGTACTCCTATTAAGAGCGTTCAGCCCTAATGCAGGAGCTATGCTAATATTAAAATGTCTTGATGGGTGGATGTTAGTTTGAAGGAGTAGGTGTCTCTGTTATAGAAAAAATTCATTGAGGAGCTTTTGGTTTGTTGGATTCTCCAGCCCTTTCCAGTAGTGAGCTGCCCTTTACTGGCCCAGACAGTTCACCTTCACATCTGTAAAAATGCAAAGAGTTTTATTAGAGGCAGAAAAAAGCACACCAAAAAGAACATTGGTAACATAAGTCTTATCATAGTAAAGCTAGAGATAGATGACTTGAAATGCAGCCAGTTTAGCAGGGACCATCCGAATTTTGACTCATGTGTGGCCATGCCTGTTTGACAGAAATCAAGTGTGGGGTGAATGGGAAGGATTCCTCTATCTACATCGATTATGTGGATGGAGGAATCTGTTCATTTTTTAAAAAAAAATCACAACCTTAAAGAAGAACACTAAGCAAGCTTGTCTATTTTATAGTGCTTAGTTCCTATCTACAAAACTGACCACTGGCAAAATAGATATACAGTCTGCCGACGATGGAGCTATAACTCATGTTGGAAGACACATTCCCAAATTGAGAGTACTAGTAATACACAAGGAAGCTCCCTAAAGTGTCCAGGCTGAATATTCCTATGGCAGCAAAATTTAAAGGCAGCCAACACTCAAGATTAGAACAAATACAGGTGGTAACTAATCCTCTCCCCTCTGATACTGTGTTGGTGTTCTTGGGTCAGCGATTCATTCCCCAGAAGCCTGCTTTCCTTTACCCTTTCCCCTTTTTCAAACCCTTCCCTTCCTTTCATTTCCACTATGAACAGTCCCTGGCTCTTGACCTCAGCAGCAGCTAAAGTCCAGCTTGAAGAAGACAGCCAATCCAAGTCCAGCTCTCTGGTCTCCAGCAAAATGGCCACAACTCCTCCTGTAATGAGGACACTTCCTTACTGGTGCTGCTGGACAAAGCTAAAAGTCAGTCCAGGGCTACACTAGGCAAATTTCCTTTGCATGTAGACTGCCATAGATAATAACCCCACGTGAAGCTGAGCTGCCTTGATTGAAAGAACTAAAATGCAGCAAATGAAAGGGGCAGTCTAGAAACAGTCAGGCTGATGAAGAAAGACCTAGATGATGTTGTATTAGCTCTAGCCAGTAAATGAGTCTTTATCTAGCTTGCTGCATCTTCTAATGCACAACGTGAGGGGCTCACAGTGTACAGTGACATCAGACTAAGTTTTTTCAGTACAGGAGAGGAGCTTGTTCAACTGCCCAAGATTGAGGCATGGCTGAAGTTCAACTTTAAGGGGTCTCCTAGAAGTTGTGTACCACCAAAACAATGATCTCAACTAATGGTACTGCGATATCTCTTAGTTTGAATGTCTTTAATTCTATGCAATTTCCAAGAATAAATGCACATGTTTTATTCTATTTTTGATGAATGATCCACTTTAGCATAATTATTTTTTGAATGAACCAGAACACTGTATGGGAGCCATTTGGATGCTTACCATGAAATATAAACTGTGGGTGGCAAAAATATAAAAAAAAAAACTGTCTTCCTGAGGCATGGTAATGCATAGATAATTTGTAACTAAGCCCAGCCACTGTATTTTTATAGATATTTTAAAGCATACTCAGTTTGTAATCATTTCTTTAAAATATACATAACAGTTGAAGTATTGCGGTCTCCTTGGAAACAAGCTTTTTTATTTTTTTTTATCTTGTCACTTTATATTGATATAAAGAGCTAGTTGCTTTTTGTTTCTTTGCTTTTTTTTTAAATTAGTTTGCTTACATAAAATTTCCTATTAAAGTTTTTCTTTTTTAGGCAAAGTTTTTAAAGTGCAAAAGGGATATTCATTTTTAAAACATATTACAAGAAATTGTAATATTTTAAATAATGGACCTCCCCCCTGCTTCCGACTTACTACAATTTTCGAACATTCCCCTCTCAAAATATAAATGTCTATGAAACCACTGTACCCAGGGCAGCTGCCCCTTCAGCCTCTCCCCTTGTCTCGGCCCTCTCCCTAACACTTCATCTCCTAAACTTGCCAAATTATAAATTGAACTTCCTCCACACCACCATTAAGCCAAAATAAATCAACTCACTATGACAAAATAGCAAGAAGGGCGCAAAACCATTTATTGATTTAAAAATGTATAAAAGCATACTCAAAAATGACTATGAGAGTTTAAGAAGAATAGAAAGAAGCCCAGTGCCAGCATCAATCAAGGATGAAGTTATCCTGTGGAAAGTTCTGGATCATACTTTATAACAGACACAAAGGGGCATAGCCACTTCTGCAGAACCATATGGCTTTTGTGAGTATGTTTTACACATTTTTAATAAATAAATGGTTTTAAGAAAATGCACAAGGCTTTTGTGCCCCTTTTTTTGTCATTTACAATCAAAGATTTCTACAATCGGAGGAAGGCTGCACAGCTGAAGAATAGCCTAATGTTGAATTGAAGTCTCAGACCACCAAGTTCTTCATTTCAAGGATGCCTCCTATTCTCACGTAACTTTATTGCTGATGTAATGAATGGTTTCATGATAAACTCAATAGCCCAAATGAAAGAAGCCGTAGCAAATCTAATCAAATGGCTTTTCTAATCATTGGTAGGGTCAAATTGACATTAACTTTTGATCGTAGTGAAAAGTAGTGTTTCATAGTTTCAAGGCTGGTAAGGTTGAATAAAGGCACTAGTCCATCCAGATCAACCTGTGTGTATGTGTGTATGTGTGTTCCTATTAGTAATCATTTCCCATATCACTGTATGTTGTGTTCACTAAGATGCATGTCAAAGAGTCTTTTAAAACTATCAATACTTCTTGCTGACACCACCGATTGTGGAAGAGAGTTCCACATTCTTATCACCCTGACAGTGAAACACCCCCTACGCAGCTTAAGGTTAACCCGCTTCTCTTCCAATCTCGTTGAATGGCCCTGTGTCTTTCTACACTCCCTGAGACTGAATAGTTTTCTTCCTATGCTGATATCACCATTGAGGTATTTGTATATTGCTATCACATCTCCTCTCAAATGTCTCTTCTCTAGGAAGAAAACAATTTAGCGCTTGTAGTAGCTCCTCGTATTTGAAGTCCTCCAGTCCTCTTATTCATTTTGTCGCCCTTCTCTGGACTCTCTCCAGTTCCAGCACATCCTTCCTGAGGACTGGTGACCAGAACTGAACAGAATAGTCCAGATGGGGCCAAACCAGAGTTTTATAAAGTGGCAGCATTATATTTTTATTTCTGGAGAAAATTCTCTTTTTAATGCATGCTAATAGTCTGCTTGCTTTGCTTGCTGCGGCTTGACATTGGATGCCATTGCTCAGTCTGTCTCCTACTACGACCCCCAAGTCTTTCTCCAATTTTTAGCTCTCAAGTACATTGCTTTATATTTTTCAATATTAAACCTCATTTGCTATGTAGTTGTCCACCCCACTTTTTTACTCATGTCTTTCTGTAAAATTTCTATCTTGCTGTAAAGTCACGGCCCTGATTTTTTTTGTGTCATCAGCAATACCTGAGATTGAGCCATTTATACCAGCCTCTATATCATATGTGAATAAATTAAACAGAATAGGTCCCAGGACAGAGCCTTGGGGTACACCACTTACCATTCCAGACCAGTCTGAGTACACGTTATTTATTACCACTCTTTGGACATGCCCCTGCAACCAGTTTTCTGTTCAGGAACCTTCACTATGGTCCATGCCTACAGACCTTTGTTTGTAGATTAAGCATCTATGGGGGACTGTATCACATGCTTTTGCAAAATCCAGATACACCACATAAAGAGGCCCTTCCCTATCTAGATGCCAGCTCACTTCCTCATAGAATGTTAACAGATTGGTTTAGCAAGAACGACCTTTTGTAAACCCATGCTGATTACTAGTAATGATAATGTTTTCATCGGCAAATTCTTGGATTTAGTCCATTATCATCCCCTCCAATAGTTTACATACTATCAATGTTAGACTGACAGGCCTGTAACTATATCTCAGGCCTTTTTGGAATATTGGTACCACATTGGCCCTTCGCCAATCAACTGGTACCATTCCTGTCAATATGCTGTCCATAAAGACATAGCCCATAGTAAAAATTCAAAGGAGTGGAACAATCTTCTGTGATTTCAACTGGCTATTTTACTTTTGTTCCTTCATCTATAGTGTACTTTTCTTGAGTCATAACTTAAGTTTTAGGGATACAAATGCACCAAGAAAAAAAATTATGATTCTCTGACATTATGAACATGTTAATATTTTTGTTATTATTATTATTATTATTATTACTATTATTATTATTATTATTGCTATTAATGTTGTTGTTAAGTGGTCATAGTAGGTGCAGCATGTGGAAATTCCAGGACAACTGCTTTATCTGCTAATTCCTACCACCAAACAGGAAAACAAGTCACCACCTGAAGAGAACACTTTTGCCAGAAGGTCTATATGTATTTAAAACATACTCCCCCTTAGGATCAAATAGGCTCAGGATCTTTCCATTTGTGCAACTGTTCTAAATTCTACAGAGTGTTCTTAGATGCCTAGATGGTTACATATTTGTGTGGATTGTGTATATCCTCCCAGATATCTTGCTAGTTAAGTTAGGCAAATTTCATTCTTGTGGCGTTTCTGCTTTCAGTAGAGCAGATTGTGATTACTTTGGGCTGCTCTGGGCTGTGTAGGCTACAGGTTTGATTGCTCCCCCTTGTCTTATAGAGGTTTCCAGAATGTAATGGGTGGGAAAGTCAAATGAGCAGGATATTTATGTTGCTCCAGCCAATTTCTGGGGGGAATGGGCCCAGATGGGGGCTGGGGATTGCATATATTGCTTGGATCCTTAGAGAGTGGGGTTCTTTTCCCAGGAGGAGAAGTTTCCCAGCCAAAAGGGCTATTGCCCTTCTTGGCAGCTCAGCTGAAGATTTTGCTACAAACTCTTTGAAGCTAAAAGAGAGGTTTCCCTGGGGATCTGGTTTGGATGATTTGCTTAGGCAAAGTCTAAATCTTTAATATTTAAAACTGAACCAGCCCAATGGGAAAATCAAAATAAATAAAATAAAGGCGTGTGGAGCTGCTCGTGTATCAGTTGAAAAACTGTAAACTAATATGTGTGTGAACTTTAAACCGGGCTGCCACAAATGTATGAGTACCCTTGTAGTCAACCTGACCACGGTACCCACGCTAGTGCAAAAGTTGTATGTGATGATGGGTCTGCTAGAAACCAATCTGGGATTTAACCCAGATAGCAAGACTCTTTTAAAGTGCAAGTGCTAGTGCCATACAGGTAATAGTACAGTCTCTGCAGTGGTACTGTAAACAACCCCACATGAACTGTACTATGATACTGCTTCAATATTGTTCCATTAATAAACCATGAAAACCATCATAAATGCTGTATCAATAGAAATGCATACACATATGAATAAAGTGCAAAGTCCTTATGGTGCAAACTGTGCAAATTATGTGCAAAAAATATGTGCTAGAAATATAAAATACAAAGAAAATGCAGAGAAGAAAATGTAGAGAAAAAATGCAGAGAAAAATGTAGAGAAAAAAAATATATATTACAAGACCAGCAGTGCAGATTATAATAGTCCAATCCTCAACCGCTGAAAATATGGAGAAAAATAACTGTACTGTTCAGCTTCAATAAAACTTGTATACACAGGTGGTGAACCGGTATACAATCCGCATTAGCACCCTTAATCCTTATGCTCTGTGACTCTACTCCTTCACCAGGCACCCAGTGGCACACCCTACTCACCAGATGGAATGGATTCCTGTTGCAGGAATCAAATGCACCTTAGGTGGTGGATGGTAGTCTTTTCCTTCACAATCCCAACAATAGTTACTGCAAGCGTTGGCAGGCAAAAAAAACACTTAAGGCTCAGTGCAGGAAGGAAGAACAAACAAGGGGCCCAAATCGTGAAGTACATTCATTATTTTGATAAAAAAAAGGTTTAAAAACAAAGATGTGCTTACATGTGGTAAAACAAATGCAGGGGGCACCTAATGCGGTCCACCTGTGTCTCAAAGAGCGGAAGTCACACTTTGCTGAGTCTGGTAAAAGGCATCCAAGTACCTGGGGACAATGTCAGTATAGCCATGACTGAAGGATCATAGTGACTGTTGCTGATGTTAACCTTGTGGTGTCCCAGTGCTGTCCACTCTTTCTCCTGTTGCTGAAGGGACTGTTTTAGGAAGTAGCTGCATATAGTGGCTGGTGTGTGTAGGCATAATGTGTCTCACCCCCTATATAGTATACTAGTATACAAAACAACAATGCCCAAGGGACTTTGTTAGACTCATTGAAATTAATAAAATTACAATTTGATTAAAAAAATGTCCAAAAAAGTACAAATATAACATATAGAACATTTCAGCAAGAATACACATAAGAAATGTTAGTTACATAGCTCATAATGCATAAAAATGAGATTCTTGTACACCATCTTTTGATGTGTTTTGCAAGATAACTCTCAGTTCATCAGGAGAATTATAAACTCATGTATCTGCAAGGAAAAAAACAGGTCCTTAAAAGGAGAAAGGAGAAAGAAAAAGAAAACAGAACAAAAAAGGTGAGAAAGGAGAGAGTGGTTCCACAAAATGTACTTACAATTTAACCAGAGCATCCAAAATCAACCCATATTCGATGTAAATCCCAATAGTAGAAAATGGTAGCATAGCCCCAATAAACATGAGGGGGAGAAAAAAAAAGTGCCAGCTGGTCCACACAATCCTGTCTGGGAGATGTGTGTGTGTGTGGGGGGGGGGGGGGGGTTAAGGCCATTCAGTGAACCTCCCGGACCAAGTGACTTACCGGAATTGGGGGGGGGGGGGGGGTGTGTGTGTGTGTAGAGGGTCTGTCCTAACACACCTGGTCGACCGTGAAAAAAAAAGAGGGGGAGTACAAATAACCCCGATACGATGGTAAAAGATGATAACCCTAAATGTAGCTTATACCCAACTAAAACCTACGAGACCAATTTAACATTCATGTAAAACACCTTGGTGAGAGAGGAAAGAGTGGAAAAAACAAGACAAAAGAAAAAGAAAGAGGAAAGAGGAAAATTCCTGGACAAAAAAAGGAACGTCTATGTACTCAAATATTAAGAGGACTACTTGACTCTCAATAGAACGTTTTGTGTAGTTTTCTACCACATGTTCTTAGAGTAAAAATACGTAATACTCGATACATTGATTGTAAAGA
>BLSH010279723.1:165799-180760 GCA_018402905.1 Glandirana rugosa | reverse complement strand
TGGTCCTCTTCTTCCTCTTCTTTCTCTGGTGGTAGGTCGGTCTTGCATGATGCAGCGGAAGGTACCACATAATGATGTGCTACCCCTTCCCATTGCATTCTTCTGTGAACCAAGGGCAAATTGATGGTGCATTCCCAGGGAGGGGCCCCTTGATGCTTTTGGCCCACAGGAGGTAGGTTGAATGACACTGGGTGTTATTCGGTCCAGAAGAGGAGTGGTCTCCAAACTGCAGCCCGGTGGCCAGATGCAACCCTTTTCTTGCCTTTATCTTGCCCTTGGAGCATTATTCCTCCTACTGACTCCAACAACTTCCCAATGATACCAATTATGGGCACACTTCCACCCACTGACACCAATGATGGGGCAATATTCCTCCCACTAAAGATGTGGCATTGTTTACTTCCACTGACACCAGGATATTTTCTACTTCCACTGGCCACAGTCGCCCCCCCCCCCACCCCTTAATTTATTAAGGACGGACAGTAAACTTGTTTAGAAAGTTTGGTGACCCCTCCAGGAGAGGATCAGTGCTGGACAATAGAGCGATGATTTTACAGGGCACAGCCATGTACACAGGGTGAGAATTGCAATGGGAGAAGTACAGTTTTGTTATTATTCTTGTTTGATAACCTGGAGTAAGGCTTTAACATTCATGTTAAAATTCAAAAGTTAAAAATACGAAAGAAAAAATACAATAAATTGCCATTAACGACAAAAATGTAGGTGTATCTAGTAAAAAAGTCCAGAACTTTGTTCCTATCACTGATTCTTTCATTTAATGTTCATTTTGTCTTTGCAGACTTGAAAGAGCTGATCCCAATGTGAGCTGGGGAACATCAAATATCATTAGATTATTACACATGTAACTTTGCTGCATTTTCATTCCAATCACACGTTGTTAAAGTTCTTTCTGTCCTTAAAGTTAAATTCAGTTTCCTGGTTGTGCAGTATAAAAACCACATTTACAGGTCATGGGGAGATCAAAAAGAATTTTTAACCAGGTTCTTATAATGAGATAAAGCTTGCTTTTCTCACATAAAACTCTTGTTTCTGGAGTTTGGCTCAGTATGTGTTCTTGTAACGATTGCCCAACTAAAATTATACCTATTGGGGTTGATTTACTAAAGTCAAATAGACTGTGCACTTTGTAAGTGCACTTGCGCTCTTCAAGGGCATTTGCTCCAGAACTTAGTAAATGATGTGAAGCTTCACTTTGCATAGAATACAAAATTGTGCAACAAAATAAAACAATGCATTTTTGCTTGCACATGATTGCATGATGGAAGTCGGCTGAGCTTCCCCTCATTTACTAATCTCTGGAGAAAAGGCCATTGCACAGTATGTTTGCCTTAACCACTTCAGCCCCAGAAGGATTTCCCACTTTAGAACCAGAGCATTTTTTGCGATTCGGCACTGCGTCAATTTAACTGACAATTGCGCGGTCGTGCGACCTTATACCCATACAAAATTGACATCCATTTTTTTCCACAAATAGAGCTTTCTTTTTGGTGGTATTTGATCACCTCTGCGTCATTTCTGATCACCGCTGCAAACACAAAAAGAGCGACAATTTTTAAAAGAAAAACCAATATTTTTTACTTTTTGCTATAAAACGTATCCAAAAAAAAATATATATATATGGCCGATATGTATACTTCCTGATATTTGTGGTTAAAAAAAAAAAAAATTGCAATGGGCGTATATTGATTGGTTTGTGCAAAAATTGCTGCATTTACAAACAATGAGAATTAATTTATGACGTTTTTACTTTTGTTTTTAGTAATGGCGGCGATCTGCGATTTTTATTGGGACTGCGATATTGCAGCGGACAGATCGGGCATTTTTGACACTTTTTTGGGACCATTGACATTTATAGAGTGATCAGATCTAAAAATAGCCACTGATTACTGTATAAATGTCATTGGCAGGGAAGGTGTTAGCCTGCATGGGGCAATCTAGGGGTTAATTTTGTTTCCTCACTGTGTTCTAACTGTGTGGGGGTTGGGCTGGCAGAGGCATGACAGATCTAACTGATCCCGAATACAGGGATCAGTAGATCTGTCATGCCCACTGACAGAATGGGGAACCGCCGTGTTTACTTCGGCGACTCCACGTTCTTCCTGTGTTGTAGGCGATCGCGGGCCACCGGTAGACATTGAGTCCGCCCGATTCGCGGCCACACTGAGGAAGCGCGCGGCAGGCATGATTCATGTTACGCTGCCACTCTGCAGCAGTAAATGTACGCGAGGCGGTCATTAACCGGTTAAAGCAACCCCAATGTCTTAAAGTGGAATAAGACAACCAGGAAAAAATACAACATTTTAAGTCATTTTGGTTAACCACTTGACCTCCAGAAGATTTACCCCCTTCATGCCCCCGCAAAGTGTACCTGTCATCATAAAGTGTACCTGTCATCATACTGCATCATAAAGTGCACCTTTCACCCATTACCCGTCAGTGACCATGGCCTGTCACCCGTCAGTGACCGTGGCATGTCACCCATCAGTGACCATGGCCTGTTACCTGTCACCCATCACTGACCGTAGCCTGTCACCCGTCACCCATCAGTGACCATGGTGTGTCACTCGTCACCCATCACTGACCGTGGCGTGTCACCCGTCACCCATCACTTACCATGGCATGTCACCAGTCACCCTTCAGTGACCGTGGCATTTCACCCGTCACCCATCAGGGACCGTGGCTTGTCACCCATCACCCATCAGTTACCATGGTGTGTCAACCACCACACATTAGTGGCCTGTCACCCAACGCTGACCGTGGCCTGTCACCTGTCACCCATCACTGACCTTGGCCTGTCACCCATCAGTGACCACCGTCAGTCACCCATTACCCATCAGTGACCGTGACCAGTCACCCATCAGTGACAACCACCAGACACCCGTCACCCATCAGTGACCACCGCCAGTTACCCATCACCCATCAGTGACCACTGCCAGTCACCCATCACCCATCAGTGACCACTGCCAGTCACCCGTCACCCATCAGTGACCACCGCCAGTCACCTGTCACCCGTCACGCATCTGTGACCACCGCCAGTCACCCATCACGCATTAGTGATCACGGCCAGACACCGGTCACCCATCAGTGACTACTGCCAGACACCCGTCACCCATCAGTGACCACCGCCAGACACGCGGCACCCATCAGTGACCACCACCAGTCACCCATCACCCATCAGTGATCACCACCAGACACCCATCACACATCAGTGACCACCACCAGACATCCGGCACCCATCAGTGACCACCGCCAGTCACCCATCACCTATCAGTGACCACCGCCAGTCACCTGTCACCCATCAGTGACTTCCACCAGTCACCCATCAGTGACCACCACCAGACACCCATCACCCATCAGTGACCACCACCAGACACCCATCACCCATCAGTGACCACTGCCAATCACCCATCAGTGACCTCCACCAGTCACCCGTCACCCATCAGTGACCACCACCAGTCACCCGTCACCCATCAGTGACCAACACCAGTCACCCATCAGTGACCACCACCAGACACCCGTCACCCATCAGTGACCACCGCCAGTCACCCATCACTTATCAGTGACCACCGCCAGTCACCCGTCACCCATCAGTGACCACTGCCAACCACCTATCACCCATCAGTGACCACCGCCAGACACCCGTCACCCATCAGTTACCACCGCCAGTCACCCATCAGTAACCACCGCCAGTCACCCATAAGTGACCATCGCCAATCACCTGTCAGTGACGGTCACACCCATAAGTAAACATCACCTGTAAAAGTCTTACACATTTGGCATCGCCATACTCAGGAGGAATAGCAGAATGTATTTCGGGGTGTCATTTTTGCTATGTACATGCTATGTGTTGGAAATATCATATAAATGGACAACTTTGTGTAAAAATAAAATCGTGTTCATTTTTTTCCCCACATTTTCCAAAAACGACTGGAAAAAAATGACATCTTCAAAAGACTCATTATGCCTCATAGATTATACGTTGTGGTGTTTGCTTTCCAAAATGGGGTAATTTTGTGGGCAATTCCATTGTCCTGGTGCTCCATGACCTTCAAAATTGTAATAGGTAAGTGGTTGAGAAATGAGATGTGTAATTTATGCTTGAAGAACGTCTGAAGGTGCTAGACTGTGTAAGACTTTTAAACAGTCTGCTGGCCAGACTGTGTAAAAGTCTTACACATGTGGTATTGCCATACTCAAGGACAGTAGTATAATGTATTTTGGGGTGTAATTTTTTTTGCTATGTACATGCTATGTGTTGGAAATATCATATAAATGGATAACTTTGTGTAAAAAATGCGTTTTCATTTTTTCCCACATTTTCCAAAAACTACTGGAAAAGCCTGACATGTTCAAAAGACTCATTATGCCTCATAGATTATACATTGGGGTTTTTTCTTTCCAAAATGGGGTCATTTTGTGGGCAATTCCATTGTCCTGGTGCCCCAGGATCTTCAAAAGTGTAATAGGGGGTTGAGAAATTAGATGTGTAATTTATGCTTGTAGAACATCTGAAGGTGCTAGTTCAATGTTGGGCTTCTGTATGTTGTCAGGCTATGTAAAAGTCTCAAACATGTGGTATCGCCATACTCAAGGAGGAATAGCAGAATGCATTTTGGGGTGTCATTTTTGCTATGTACATGCTATGTGTTGGAAATATCTTATAAATGGACAACTTTGTGTAAAAAAAAATGCGTTTTCATTTTTTTCCCACATTTTCCAAAAACTACTGGAAAAAAAATGAACCGCTCAAAAGACTCATTATGCCTCATAGATTATTTGTTGGGGTGTTTGCTTTCCAGAATGGGGTCATTTTGTGGACAATTCCATTGTCCTGGTGCTCCAGGGCCTTCAAAAATGCGATAGGTCGTCATGACATTAGATGTGTAATTTATGTCCCTAGAATACCTGATGGTGCTCCCTGCATGTTGAGCCTCTGTATGTGGCCAGGCTGTTATATCGCCATACTCAGGAGGAGTAGCAGAATGTGTTTTGGGATGTAATTTATGGTATGCATATGCTGTGTGTGAGAAATAACTTGTTACAAAGACAATTTTGTGAAAAAAAAAGGAAAAAAAATCTTCATGTCGCAAAGAATTGTGGGAAAAAATTACAACTTCAAAAAATTCACCATGCCTCTTACTAAATACCTTGGAATGTCTTTCCAAAAAGGGGTCATTTGGGGGTAATTGTACTTTCCTGGCTTGTTAGGGTCTCAAGACATGAGATAGGCTGTCAGTACATCAGGTGTGATCAATTTTCAATGATTGGCACCATAGCTTGTAGACTCTATAACTTACACAAGGACCAAATAATATCCACTTATTTGGGTTGTTTTTTACCAAAGATAGGTAGCAGTATAAATGTTGGCCAAAATTTACAAAGAAAAATTACTAATTTGCAAAATTTTATGACAGAAACAAAGAAAAATTTTTTGTGCTATAAATAAAAAAGATTGAAAATTTTGTGAAAATTTTTCAATCTTTTTTATTTATAGCACAAAAAATAAAAAAAACCCTAGTGATTAAATACCACCAAAAAAAGCTCTATTTGTGTGAAAAAAGGACGCAAATTTCATATGGGAGCAGTGTTGCATGACTGAGTAATTGTCATTCAAAGCATGATAGCTCTGAAAGCTGAAAAATGGCCTGGACAGGGAGGGGGTTTTCGTGCCCGGTACTGATGTGGTTAAAGAGTGGGAGTGCTTTGTTAATGAGGTCAACCCAATATTGAAGAGATGGAGGAGCTGGGTTCTTCCATTTCAGCGCTATAGCTTTTTTTGCAAAAAAGAACACTATTCGAAGGAGTGCTTTATTAGAACGAGATATGTCCTCCTCCCCGAAGTCCCCTAGAAGACAATGAGCTGGGGAGTAGATATTTGGAAGTGCAAGCTTGTCTTCCAGGAAACTAAGGATTGACCTCCAGAATCATGTAATTGATGGGCATGACCAGACTATATGAAAGTAATTGCCCCTCTCATCTCCACATCTTGAACAATCTGCAGAGTCTAGCCTACCCATTTTGTGTAGCCCTGTCGGAGTGTAATAAATTCTATGTAGAAAATTAAATTGTATGAATTTGTCACAGGCGGAGATTACCGCCGTGAGTTATTCTCCCACTACCTCCCTCCATATTTCTGCAGTGAGTGTCGGTATATCATGTATCCATTGTTTCTCTATCCTGTCTGTTCCCCCACGAAGATGAGGAGAGAAGGAGAGAATAATATCTAGAAATAAGCTTAGTGTGGTCTTCCTCAGCAAGGGATTTCTCCAATTGAGAGGGAGCCAGTGATATTCCCATCAGTCCCCATTGAGCTGCAGCTGCATGCCTTAGTTGCAAGCATCCGTAAAAGAACATATTGGGTACATTATATTCTATCTGTAGATCCCGGAAGCTCCTAAAGGTACCATCTGAGAAGAGCTGACGCACATATTTAATATTGTAGCTTGCCCACTTAGACCCATCCGGAATTTTGAACACCTCATTCAGTTTTGGGTTATGCCAGAGGGGGGCGTTAGGTGATAGGTGTAGAGAGGATCCTTTCATTTTCTTAATACATATATGGAAGAATTTATAGGCAGTTTAAGTTTATCAGCTCCCTCTTCGGGATATGGTCCATTTCTATAAAGGATATTGATTAACGCTTCATAGGAGTGGACGAGGGCCACCTGTGTGGCCACCGATGCTATATCTAGGTCTGGGAAGAACCACCAGTAAATTTGTGTTAATTGGGCTGCTAAGTAATAATATTGGAGATGCGGCAGTGCCAAACCTCCTTCTGTGACAGGCAATTGTAGTGTTTCGAGCGAGATGCTGGCCGGTGTGGGGCCCCAGAGGAATGGGAGCAGTAATTTATTTATGTTCACAAATTTTTTTTTAGGAATATATTCTGGCGAGTGCCATAGGACATACAGGAATCTAGGCAGATATATCATTTTGAAGATGTTAATTTTACCTATAAGGTGAAGAGGGAGTTGAGACCACGTTTGCAGACTAGTTTTGAGGCGTTTCATCAAGGGGCTTAGGCTGTTCTGGAAACATTTTTTAAGTGGCAATTGAACTTCCACGCCCAATTACCTAAACCCATCCACCACCCTCAGGGGGATGTCTTCAGGTATCTCCGGTGCGAACACAGAGTTTAATGCAAAAATATTTGACTTACTCCAGTTCACTTTGAACCCAGAGTAGGTGCCAAACTTGGTGATTATCTGCATTGCCTGTTTTAGGGAGTCTTTATCATCTGCCAGGTACAACAGCATATCATCTGCCTACAGTGAGGTCTTTTCTTCAAGGTTATTAATATGGCACCCCCTAACTGTACGGTCTGCCCTAATCTTCACTGCAAGATGTTCCATAGCCATCGTGAAGAGGGGCGACAGAGGGCACCCCTGTCTCATTCCGCTACGAATCTCAATGCTTCAGTGACAATGTTATTTAACAATAAAACAATATTGCAGCGCCCACAATAAATATGACTGAGCAAATAAAAAGACATTTAAGTGTATAAATAGGGTGTAAACAGTTTGTGCGAGCTTAAAAAATTAGTTCATATGATATAAGGTTTGCATGGGGATGAAAATATGAGTCCAATAGGCATTTCACACGAATCCCATCATGCCTACAGGTAAGGCACCAAAAAACTCCAAAGATCAAGTAATGGGTGTACGCTTACCAGACTGAGGTGAATAGAACGCGGGGGTTTATTCCACCGTGAGTAGGGTTACTCTGATGTCATCTGATCATATGTACTGGAAAAAGACGGGACCAGGATCCTTAGTCGACCATACGCCAGAGTCATCCGTTTTGTGGTATCTCCAGAGTCATCCAGGATAACACCTCTCCGGGAGTTCAGTCACCAACCCTGAGCGTGCATAAAAGAGGACCTGTCAAACCAAGCAGCAATGGCGTCTATCCACGGGGGCCCTCTGTGGAGTAACCTTTCCTGGTGTCTTCAGTCCATCGAGTCAGAAGGGTCTTGGTTGTTGACTGCAATCCTGCTCCTCTTGAGGAGGATGAAGGAGAGTGGGCCACTTTCTGCGGCGAGCAAGAGGCTGAGCGTCGGCAGGATCCTTGCGAGGAGGTTGAGTCCACAGAGGTCAGATGGAGATCTTGTAAGCAATTCTGTAGGTCTTCAACCGTCTTGCACGTGTGTTTACGGCCCTGGAATGTGAATCGCAAAGCGAAAGGGAAGCCCCAGGAGCAAGTTATGTGATGCTGCTGTAGGATTTGCAGATGAGCCTTGAAATCCCTCCTCTTAGTAATGGTGGTAAATGTTATTTACCTGAGCTCTGGGGCCTGTATACAATAATTTGACCCACATTATACATCTGGATCCAAATCCCATTCTCCCAAGGACCGCTAACAGGTATGGCCACTCCAGGGAATCAAAGGCCTTGTTGTGTGCGTCTAAAGATATTACAATACGGGTATCAGGGTTAGGTCCCTCTGATTGAAGAACTGTGAATAGCCTTTGCAGGTTAATGGCCATCGATCTCATGGGTATAAAGCCGGTTTGATCCGGATAAATGATTGAGGTTATAACTTTGTTAAGCCTCCTAGCCAAAATTTTGGGCAGGATTTTTGCGTCCACATTTATCAATGAGATAGGGTGATCGGATTCACAGAAGTCATGGTCCTTGTGAGATTTAAGGATCAGGACAATCAGGGCATCCCTCAGGGACTCAGGCAACCTAGCATTATCAAAGGCGTCATTAAATACTTCTAGCAATTTGGAAGCAAAGAATTCTTTGTAAGTATTATATCATTCCATTGGGTACCCGTCTAGGCCGGGGGTTTTATTTGGGGTAAGAGAATGTATTGCTGCCTCTAATTCTGTTACAGAGATCCTGCATTTCCTCCTCTCCATACTGTGCATTTGATGAATATAGCTCAGTATAGAAGTTTAGGATTGTCCTCCGGAGATGTACACAACATTTGGTTGGCATCATAAATGCGGGGAATGGAAATAGGGCCTGTTGCGGGCGGACCGTACTTCATCATGGTCATGTGCCCCAGGTGTTCAGGCAGCTGTCCGGGTTGAAGGGCTTTGTGTGCAGGTGTGTTTGGCCGGTTCAGGATAATGTAGGATGTCACTGTGGTGAGGAGCTCTGAGAAGACGCTGCATACATCCCGTAAGTCGGATCCACCCCCCCAATTTCTTCATAAATTTAGGCCAATATGTATATTGCTACATGTTTTTGGTAAAACCTATATGGTATATATATATATAAAATGTATATATTTATTTTTTTATACTAGTAATGGTGGCGATCAGAGACTTATAGCGGGATTGCAATATTGCGGCGGACTATCGGATGCTAACTGACACTTTGCGGGAACCAGTGACACTAATACTGTGGTCAGTGCTAAAAATATGTCACTGTACTCATGACATTGGCTGGGAAGGGGTTAAACATGTAGGACGATCAAAGGGTTAACTGTGTGCCTAACCAGTGTTTCTGTGTACACAGTGTGCTGCTTTCACTAGGGGAAGATATTGATTCATATCCCTGCTTTGCAGAGACGCAAGATTGTCCTTTCCCCCTGTCAGAACTGAAATAGGCCTTGTTTACATAGGCATATCTTAATTCTCTGTGTTTTACTAACGATTGGATGTTCCCGGAGGACATTTAGTCCCTGGGACCCACGGATCGGCTTCTGCTGTGAATTATAACAGGTTAAATTTTCTCATATTGATCTCATACATAATTCCATTGGAAGATGTAATCCCTAATACAGATGCTATTTTGGAGTAACGTGTTTAGACCTTATATCTGCTTTGGATGGTTACATCATGCCTTTATGTATGCTGAATTTTAATAAGATCCTAAACAACCCTAATTTTGGGGCTTACAGCCCCTTAGATGCAGCATCCCATCCCTGCTCCTTTTGGAGTTTCATGTGAGTGACTATTTTACCGGGTGGAGATTGGAGATCCTGAAGAAGAGGGTTATCCCATGAAACATGTTGACCTACATCTAATGGTCTCTAGGGACCCTACAACTCAAGTTACTGCATAATCTATAATCTAAGTGGCATGGAATTTATATACAGTTTTTATATTTAAAAAAAAAATGAACATGTATAAATAAAGATGTACGATAGAGACATCATACTTCTGCAGATAGAGACTTTATCATTTTTAAATGATGTTCATGTTCTGTGTACAACACCATTGGATATATATTTAAATTCTCTCTTCACACATCAAATATTTTGTTTTTTAACTATTTTGGGTCTTCGACCAACTTGATTGGCTGGGCCAAGATGACACAATGCTTGGGGGTTACCTCATTTATTACAGGTATTCATACAGCAAACAATTTTAAGAGAAGCTTACAAGTTCCCTATCTCACATGCATACATACACACACTAGGGTCAAGTTAGCCAGGAGTCAAATTACCTCCCATCTACACTTAAGCAGGCCATATATGACGTGATGTTCTTTCCTTCCATCCATGGTGGAAGGAAAGAAAATTATTAGATTCTACCATCAACATGGTCAGTGTTGATGGTGGAAGTTGTCCCGCTAGGCAGCCTTCCCTGCTCGCAGAGCACAATGATTGCAGCTGGTGGCTATAGCTGCTTGCAGTGAACACATGCAAAAAATCCGACAGGCTGGTTGTACCCAAGTCAATCAATGGATTGTGGAAATCCTTGTGAGGGCAACAGTTCATTCCATAGAACTTTTCTATCGCTGGAAATAAAAGTGTGCCAACAAGTCCTGAAAACATAGTTCCTGGTTGGCGTGAACACACTAAAAAAAAATCAACACAATTGAGTGAATTCCCTAAACATCAATACACACACACACACCAGCCACTTTATTAGGTACACTTTGCTAGTACTGGGTTGGACCCCCTTCTGCCTTCAAAACTGCCTTCATTCTTCCTGGCATAGATTCAACAAGATCAAATCAAATTCCTCAGAGATTCTGGTTGATTTTTGGATGAGATGTGGTGAGTGTGGAGGCCATTGAAGTACAGTGACCTCATTGTCCAGTGGTGAGATGATCTCAGCTCTGTGACATGGTGCATTATCCTGCTGGAAGGAGCCATCAGAAGATGGGCGCACTGTAGATATAAAGGGATGGACATGGTCAGAATAAAAATGAGGGAACACTATCATCTTTTAAAGGTTACAAAGAATATAACAGAATAAGTAAAAATGAAATTAAGGAAGCAAAAATTCAAAAAGAAGAACAACTTACAAAAGATAGTAGAACAAACCCCCAAAAATTCTTCAAGTATATTATTAGTAAAAAGGTCAGGTAGGAGCATGTACGCCCTTTACAAAATAATCTAGAGTGGGTGATTGGGGACAAAAAGAAGGCAAACTTATTAAATACATTCTTCAGCTCTTTGTATACAAAGGAGCATGGGGGAGCTCATGTCCACAATGGGGGTGGTAGTGACACAGCCCCAAATGATCCACAATGGCTCAAAAGTGAAATGGTCCAGAAGTATTTAGACAGAATAAAGGTGGATAAAGCCCCTGGACCAGATGGCATCCATGCATGGATCCTAAATGAATTGAGCTCTGTCATTTCAAAGCCATTGTATCTAATTTTTAGGGACTCCTTAATGACTGGAATAGTACCACTGGATTGGCGTTGGGCCAATGTGGTGCCCATATTTAAAAAGGGATCAAAGTCTTTACCAAGTAACTATAGACCTGTTAGTTTAACTTCTGTAGTTCGGGAGATACTGGAGAGTTTAATAAAAGATCACATAGATGAATTCTTGTTGGAAAAAATGTTTTAAGCAACAGACAGCATGGGTTCATGAAAGACAGAAGCTTTTGACACCATTCCCCACACACGGCTAATGTGTAAGGTAAAGTCTACAGGCCTGGAAAGATCAGTTTGTAAATGGATAGAAATCTGGCTAAAAGACCGAATTCAGAGAGTAGTGGTTAATGATTCTTACTCTGAATGGTCTAAGGTTATCAGTGGTGAACCCCAAGGTTCAGTGTTGCGACCCTTACTTTTCAATATATGTATAAATGATATTGGGTCTGGGATTAAAAATACAATTTCAGTGTTTGCAGATGACACCAAGCTATGCAGTGGAATAAAGTCCTTACAGGATGTCTCCAACTTACAAGCCGACCTCAATGCACTGTCTAATTGGGCGACTATCATACAAACCAAGAGGAGTACAACTGGGGGTGGCCAAATTGCTCAGGTTTGATTGCAAACCTGCCCCCAGACAGCCATCTGCAGCTCCCGGATGGCAACACATTTGTATGTGACTATTTTGGTTACTTGGGGGTCCACAGCCCGGTCTGAATAATGTGTCTGGGTCTCAACCCGCTTGAAACCTGAACACATGATTTAAAACCTGGACTGTCCAGGTGAATCCCAGACAGGTGGCAACCCTAGAGTGTATATATATATATATATATATATATATATATATACATACATGCATACACTCTGTATATGTGAGCTATTTTCCTGTAAATTACTGCACTACATTATTGCTATTATATTCTGTTCCAGGGAAATCCTGCTCCTAGTATGGCTTTCTTTTAAAAAGCATACTATAATTCAACATTTATGCATACATTTGTTTCTAATTAAATAAAGCTATAGGAAGTTTAAAAACACAGTGATGGAGATTTAGGCTGGGTTCACACCTATGCAAATTGGTTGCGGGTTTCTAGGCATCCAATTAGCATCACTGGAGATTGTGACCGGCTCTCTATGGGGCCGGTTCACATATCTCCGCGATGGCCCCGGAGCAGCTTGCACAGGAGTCCTGTGCATCTTTGGCTCCATTTCAGGGTCAAATTCAGCCAAAAATGTGTGCCTGATCTGGCCCTTAAACGAAGAACAGGGATACACCGGCCCCTGCCTCGAGCCGCATCCGGCAGCATTGTGAACCCAGCCTGTCTAAAACTGGTGCACACAGAATCTGACGCAGCTGTGCATAGTAATCAATCAGCCCTCTAAATTCAGCTTGTTCAATTAACCACTTGCCGACCAGCTCACGCAGATATACTGTGGCAGGTCGGCTCTCCTGCGCAAACCAACGTACCTGTATGTTGTGTGCCGCGGAAGTGTGCCCGCGGATCCGGCAGAATCAATGTCCGCCGGCTGCCCCCGATCATTCCACACAGGCAAAACGGGGATCTGTAAACAAGGTGGATCCCCGTTCTGACAGGGGACATGTAATAATGTCACTGATCCCCAAAAAGTGTCATTTGGGGTCAGATTTATCCGCTACAATGTCGCAGTCCTGCTAATAAAAGCAGATCGTTGCCATTACCAGTAAAAAAATAAATAAATAAAAGTCCATAAATCTATCCCCTATTTTGTAGACGTGAATACTTTTGCACAAACCAATCAATATACACCTATTGCGTTTTTGTTACCAAAAATATGTAGAATACATATTGGCCTAAACTGATGAAGAAATTTGTTTTCTTACATTTTTTGGGGGGATATTTATTATAGCAAAAAGTAAAATATATTGGTTCTTTTTTCAAAATTGACGCTCTTTTTTTCTTTATAGAGCAAAAAATAAAAACCGCAGAGGTGGTCAAATACCACCAAAAAAAAGCTCTATTTGTGGGGGGAAAAAAGGACATCCATTTTATTTAAGTACAGCATCGCATGACCGCGCAATTGTCAGTTAAAGTGACGCAGTGCCGTATCACAAAAAATGGCCTGGCCATGAAGGGGGGTAAATCCTTCTAGGGCTGAAGTGGTTAAGCTTTGACAATAGAACCTGGAAGCTGATTGGTTACTATGCACCGCTGCACGAGATTCTGTGTGCACAAGTTTTAGTAAATCTCCCAGAGTGATTTATTTGTATTATTTTCAGACATGGATTTATCAATGGCTGTGTCATCCAGATCTCCTACTCTTTACATCTTCTATTGAAGCCCATGAAAAATACAGATATACTTATATATAGTTATATATACAGATATATAAAAATACATGTCTCATATAACCCAACTGCTACAGATAGAGACTTTGATTCTTTTTGAAACTGACATATAAAAAGCTATGCGATTTGTAAATCGCTGATCTGTGAGAGACCACCGTTCAATAACTGGTAGGTTTGTGTGTTCTTTGCTATGGAGAAGCTGTGCTCACTCCCATGAATTAGGTTGGTACACATCACTGAACGTTAATTGGTACATAACACAAAGATCAAGCTGTCTACCTTGGTGTGACATTTCTGTCTAAGTTTCTATTGGTACCCTGCTGTTGTAATTGGTAGTATGTAGGAGGGGGCTAGGTTTGCACAATAAGGTTGATTTACTAAAGACAATTAGAATGTGAATTTTGCAAAGTGCAGTTGCTCCAGAGCTTAGTAAATGCGGTAGAGCTTCACTTTATAAAGAGTACCCAATCACGTGAAAGGAAAATAAAAATAAAAAAAAACAGCATTTTTTGCTTGCACATGATTGGATGATAGAAATCAGTGGAGCTTCTGTTCATTTACTAAGCTCTGGAGGAACTGCACTTTCAGAGTGCACAGTCTATTTGCCTTTAGTAAATCAACCCCATTGTGTATGTACAGGGGGCAAAACAGATAAGTGCAATTTCTTTGAAGGGGTGTACAGGATAGCTGTTTCTCTTTCTTCTCTCCCTCTCTCTCTCACTCTTTCTTCTCTTTCTCCCTCTCTCTCTTTCTTTCCCTCTTTCTTTCTCTCTCTCTTTCTCTCTCTCTCTCTTTCTTCTCTCCCTCTCTCTTTCTTTCATATCTCCCTCTCTATTCTCTCTCTTTTTCATCTTTTCTCCCTCTCTCGCTTTCTTTCTCTCTCTCTCTCTTTCTGTCTCTCTCTCTCCCTCTCTTTCTCTGTCTCTCTTTCTCTCTCTCTCTTTCTGTCTTTCTCTCTCTCTTTCTTTCGTATCTCCCTCTCTATTCTCTCTCTCTCTCTCTTTCTTCTTTCTCTCTATTTCTTCTTTCTCTCTCTCTCTCTCT
>BLSH010279723.1:116490-161806 GCA_018402905.1 Glandirana rugosa | reverse complement strand
AATTCTAGGCAAAATAACTGTTGATCAACTTGAAGACAAGAATAAGCTGAGAGGAATGTGTTGGGGATTTTACCCCCCAATTAAGTGGGTCTGGGCCATTGTAATGTGGTTGTTGAAGAGTTATATTCCTCTAAAATGTGTCTGCCTTCATCAGGAGCCTTTTCAGTGATGGAACCCTAGCCAAGCATGCAAGAATGCACATGAATTCACAGGCATGTCCACCACAGATACCAGTGGTGCCTAATGGACTATTTAACCACTTAAGCCCCGGAAGGTTTACCCCACTTCATGACCAGGCCATTTTTTGCGATACGGCACTGCGTTACTTTAACTGAAAGTTGCACTGGCGTGTACACAAATACAATTTATGTCCTTTTTTTCCCCCACAAATAGAGCTTTATTTGGTGGTATTTGATTACCTCTGCAGTTTTTACTTTTTGCGCTATAAACCAAAAAAGACCCAACATTTTGAAAAAAAAAACAATATTTTTTTACTTTCTGTTATAAAACAACACCAATAAAAAAATGAAAAAAACAAAAACAAATTTCTTCATCAATTTAGGCCAATATGCATTCTTCTACATTTAAAAATGGTAAAAAAAAATCCCAATAAGCGTATATTGATTGGTTTGCACACAATTTATAGCGTCTACAAACTATGGGATATATTTATGGAATTTTTCATTTTCAATTTTTTTTTTACTAGTAATGGCGGACTCCTGGTCACCTCAGGGGGTTGCCTTTGCTGAAATTTGTCCATCTGTCCCGGCATCTCATCAGGGGGTGTTACTGCTTTTCTGCTCACTCATACGGAAAGCCTGGTTTGACGTTTCTCATGAGGTACCTGGTTACATGTCACATTGATGTCTCATCAAATACTATGTATTGCATCAATGTCTCTAAAGTTTTCTATTATATTGTAGAATACACTTCTCTGCATCATTGTCCCTGAAGAAAGGACAAGGTCCTGAAACGCGTTGGACATTTGAGAAGCATTTCAAACAACTTCATATGAGCAAATCATGTTTTATTGTGCTATGTTTGTATTGGTGATGTATACACCTATAAAACTTTTTATCTAATATGTATTAATAAACTTTCCATTTTTATCAAAAAAGTATTATTTTAGTCTGCCCTTAAAGTCCCAAGTATAAGGGCGTACAACTTCACTTTTCTCTAAATGTGCTCCTAGGGAGTGCTTGCTACTGTGTAAGGGGGGTGGCTTAATTGGAGGAAGACAGAGATCCGTGTTTCTACTTAGCAGAAAAACAAGATCTCCTTCTTCCTCTCTGACAGAATGGTTTACATAGGCAGACCAACGCTCTGCCTCTCCTGAGTGTGATCATGGCAGGTACGTGATTTCACGCAGGAGGGCCACCCTGCCACAGTATATCTGCGTGGGGAAGTGGTTAAACCTGGGCCCTACATGGGATCATTGCTGGATGTTCTTTCAGCTTGTATCTTTGTTTTCCTGGATCCTGAATCTGCTTGATTATGGTATTGATCCGGCTTTCATCTGACCTGCCTTTAATCTACCCTTGCTTGTTTGTATTGTGTAAACCAAAGGTGGTCTCATCAACCCAGGAGGACACCAATTAGAAGGAGAATACAAATAAATTCCATTACTCCACCATTCTGTCACCATACCCTATGTAACATCAAAAAAAAAAAAAAACATAGGGAGAAGAATCCCTGCAAAAGTGAGTATAAAGCCTGACCTCAAATGGTGATATCAAAAACTTTATTAACCACTTAAGGACCGGAAGGATTTCCCACTATAGGACCAGAGCACTTTGTGCGACAATTGCGCGGTTATGCGACGTTGTACCCAAACAAAATTTGCGTCCTTATTTTTCCCACAAATAGAGCTTTCTTTTCGTGATATTTGATCACCTCTGCATCATTTCTGATCACCGCTATAAACAAAAAAAGAGCGACAATTTTGCAAAAAACACAATATTTCTTACTTTTTGTTAAATAACAAAACCAAAAAAAAAAAAAAAATAAAAAAAAAAATAATGTATTCATTGGTTTTGGCTGATTTATATTCTTCCTCATATTTTTGGTAAAAAAAATTGCAATCAGCGTTTATTGATTGATTTGCGCAAAAGTTGCTGCATTTACAAACCATGAGCATTAATTTCTGGCGTTTTTACAATTTTTTTTTTTAATTGTAATGGCGGTGATCTGCAATTTTTATCGGGACTGCGATATTGGGGCGGACATGTCGGACATTTTTGACACTTTTTTGGGACCAATGACATTTATAAAGTGATCAGAAATGTAAATATCCACTGATTACTGTATAAATGTCATTGACAGTGAAGGGGTTAACCTGCAAGGGGAGATCTAGGGGTTAACTGTGTTCCCTAGGCGTGTTCTAACTGTGTGAGGGTTGGGCTGCCAGGGGCATAAGAGATCTAACTGATCCCAGTGACAGAGATCAGTAGATCTCTTACATGCCGCCTGACAGAGCGGGGAACCGCCATGTTTACATCAGTGGTTCCCCGTTCTTCCTCTCTGCTAGGCAATGGCGGCTCGCCGGTGGAGATCGGGTCCGCCCGAGCCGTGGCCACACTCCTGCAGAGTGCGGTGGGCTACAGCGCACACGCAAGCTGCCATTTATAGACGGCGATTCGCATGACAGCGCCACTCTGCAGCAGTAAATGTACGCGAGCCGGTTGGGAACCGGTTAAGGACTATAATACTGGAAAATAGAAAAAAGTAACACATACTGTAAGTATCATTGAACACCTCCACCCATCACTAAAACGTTGTTATATTTAGTAATGGGTGGAGGTGTTCAATGACACTTATGTGTTACTTTTTTTCTATTTTCCAGTATTGTAGTCCTTAATAAAGTTTTTTATATTACCATTTGAGACCTTGCTTGTTCATGTCTGCATCTTATATAAATCTTGTATTATTTCTGAGGCGCATGCGCGAAGCTCTACATGTCGGACGTGCCGACATGTAGAGGGAGACGAAAGCCGCTGATTTAGGAGCCCATCACTGCGATCCAGTCCACGCAGCTCCACAAGACCCCGGGCACACTCAGGAAGCCCCAGCATGGTCCTGGTGCACTCCAAGCCGAAGCCTAAGGGCAAAACAATACGCGAGGTCCTGGCTCGGGCCTCCGTCAAGATGGCGCCAGACACACCGCGCCGCACGGGTTCTCAGCGATCCCCCCGGATGAAGCCCCTACCGCATCCTGATGAGGGTGAGTCAGACTATGAGTCCTCAGCTACCCCATTATGTTCTCCCAAGCCCCGGGAGCTACAACAAGACATGCTAAGCCAATTTGAATCTATGCTTCAGAGGGCCCTTAAACAAACTTCTGACCAGATTACTGAGCACCTCACTAAAGAGATTAGAGAGCTGGGCCACTGTACAGCTGAACTAGAACAGAAGGTAGATGAGCTGGAGGTCACAATACACAATCAGGCAGATGAGCTGGAAGCTATTAGAGAAGAACATTTATCCCTACTCACACAGTTGGAGGACTTTGAAAATAGGGCCCGCAGGTCCAATCTGCGCATCAGAGGGATCCCTGAGACTGTAGTGGATTTGCAGTCCACAATCATGGCCTTATTCCAGGAGCTAGTCCCCTCTATCCCTATGGAAAGATTAGAGATGGACAGAATTCACAGAGCCCTAGCCCCCCGCAAGAAAGATGCCCCCCCCGAGATATTATTCTCAAGATGCATTACTACCACACTAAGGATCAGATTATGCAATCAGCTCGCCTCAAGGGGGCGCTGCGGTTCCAGGGCCATGAATACCAAGTGTTTGCAGACTTATCCCCTACCACTATTGCTAAACGCAGGGCCATGAAGCCGCAGCTCCAAATTCTATTGGAAAATCACATCCCCTACACCTGGGGATTCCCCTTTTCACTGAAATTCACATATAAAGGTCGCAAACATATCTGCAAATCTCAGGACGCTCTCCAGTCTCTTTTACAGGAACTCCAACTTACTGGACCTCCGTCTACACCAAAAGAACAACACCAAAGACGCCGCTCAGCCTCCTGCTCACCCCAGAAAGCCCACGCCTCCTCTTCGGAAGCTGATGACCGCAATCTTCACAAACGCACCAGGCGCTCTTCTCCTGCAATTTTACCCCTTGATGACATGGACTGAGGACTAAGGTAATACCTAATTATATTTTTTTGCACCTCCCACACCAGAGGGACTCCTCGTCTTGGCAAAACCATCCCCAAACAGAGGACTCTCATCTACCTGTCTCACCAGGCTATTTAGCCTCAACTCCTACTTCAGGTCTGGAATCTCATCTCCTTTACCACATCCAACCGTGGAGACCCCTTCCCAAAGCCTGAAGCGACCCAAGTATCCCCTCTTTCTCCTACATCTCTCCCCAGAAACTCCCTATAGCCCTCTGAAAGTTTCCTTTGGTCACGGATGACACTTCTGCCTCACGGAGAACAATATCCAACCCTCAATTGAGGGCAGACCACTCAGTCACTCCCCCCCTATTTTGCAATCCTTCTTGAAACCCTACGAATTTGTTAACCTCGGATTAGGGGGCTGCCTCATCACACAGAACCCGCTTTGGTCGGGAATTCAACATTGTTGCACAGACCCTACCAAGCACTGACCTCTGGACAGAGGCACCTGCCCCGAGGATATGAACAGTATACTTCAGTCTGGCACCTGTCTTATGACTACTACTTCCTGGAACTGACCACTTGTGGCCTTTATCTTGGAACACTGTTCAGGTCCTGATTTTGGAGGCTCTCACCCAGTTAGGCCTCCATGGTTGATTTAATATGCTTCACTGATATAGTTTAAGTTTTTGGGTTTTTCCTCTCCCCCCCCCCTTTCCCCCCCCCTTTTTTTTTTTTTTCTCCCACAAAAATGTTTAAGTTGTCTTGCTGGCCTTTTGCATTTACTATTGGTACTCCTTACGTGACCTACCTTTTCGTAGCCCTCCCCTGACCTAGGACCTCCTCACTTCCTCAGCCTGACCTCACCATAACCAGACTTTGGACTCTCCCTCCCTCACTTCATCCTGCCCAGCGCGGATCGCTCACCCGACCATGTTACCTGCACCCTTTTCTGACTGGATCCCCATATATACCAGTGTCATAGACATCTCCTATTTTCTAGCCTACCCAACATAAACCTACTAAGGCCATAGTCTCCCTCTCGGACTGTCACTGCTGCCTCCACCCTTGCTCTCAGGGTACCCCTGTGGCTCCCTCTGAGCAAACCCTCCCACCGGACCGGAAACTTTCTCCTGACTGGTGGGACCTCACCCTCAACCACCCACACATTTCTCACGGACCTCCACGGTCCAATGTCTCCTCTTATCTCTTCTTACCTCTCTACCCCCTACTTCTCCCTACTCTCCTTCCCTACCTGGCTCACCCTCTCCTACCCCTCTCCCCGTGGAGGGCTGGTCGCCCTTCTCCTTATCATTTATAAGCCCTCATTCCTAACTTCATCATGGCCCCCTTAAATATCTTGACACTGAATGTTCAGGGTCTAAATATACCCCAGAAAAGAGTCAAAGCCTTTCGGACTTTCGCCTCCCTCAAAGCCCACGTGGTGTGCCTGCAGGAGACCCATTTTTCCCAAAACTCCACCCCCAAGTTCTTTCACAATTCTTATCCCCAAACCTTTACCGCCTCGGCGACTTCTAAGCAGAGAGGACTCATGATCGGTATCCACAGAACCACCCCCTTTACGCTCAGTAAAGAAATTAAGGACCCTGAGGGGAGGTACCTAATCCTCACGGGCACCTTACTGGAAGACAATGTCACTATAGTATCCTACTACGCCCCTAATCAGAATCCCAACGCATTCCTGGCCCACCTTTTTTCAGTCATCGACCATCACAAACAAGGAACTCTACTTATTGGGGGAGATTCCAACCAAGTAATTTACCCTTTCCTAGACAAATCTCCCTTCTCCCAAACGGCCCCTTCAGCCAAGCTCTCTTTCAAACTTTTGCTTCATAGACATGCTCTCATCGACTCATGGCGGGAAATGGATCCCACGAAGAAACAATTCACATTTTACTCTCACCCCCATAAGGTCTCGTCGCGCATTGACCACATCCTCCTCTCAGTAGGTACCACTCCAACAATCTTAGAGTCCACTATCATCCCTATCGCATGGTCCGATCACTGCGCAGTCCTGACCTCCATCGAATCTCTGATTCCGAAGCAATCCGATCACTCCTGGTGCCTCAATGACACCATCCTCACACACCCTTCCCACAGATTAGATATTGAAAAAGCTCTAACTGACTTCCTTCGAGAGAACAATACTGACGACATCTCACCCCTCACCCTGTGGGAAGCCCATAAACCTGTGATCCGGGGAGCTCTAATCAGTAAAGCCTCCCACATCAAAAGAACCAGACGTGAACTCCATAAACAATTGGACAGCCGATTCCTCCAGGCACACAATTCATTTCTAGCTAACCCCACTGACCCCAACAGACAAGCACTTGACAAAGCCCAACTAGAACTAGATCTTTTCCTCACCGAGGCGGCAGACAAGGTCCTCCGCCGACAACACCACAAATTCTTTACCAAGAGCAATAAGCCTGACACATTCCTGGCCCTATCCCTACGTAACCTCGACCGCCCACGCAAGCCGATCCATCTCAAAACCCCCAAAGACACATACACGAGCAACCCCATTAAAATCGTGGCCCACTTTCGCAGACACCTAGCAGCCCTTTATGAAGCAAATCCCTCCTTTAATCCTACCCAAGCTGAAGCCCTGCTCTCCAATATCACTCTCCCCACTCTCTCTACTACCGAGAGAGACTCCCTGGATGCCCCATTCACACTTCCAGAAGTCCTCTCCGCTATCAAATCCCTGAAAAACAACAAGAGACCAGGCCCTGATGGCTTTACAGCCCCATATTACAAAAATTTTGCACACATCTTAGCCCCCGTACTAGTCAACGCCCTTAATGCTATCCGGTCCGGCTCATCATTTCGCCCTGAATCCCTCTCGGCTGTTGTCTCCATGCTGCCCAAACCCTCCTCTGATGACTCTTCCTGGGCTAATTACCGCCCGGTCTCTCTGCTCAATCAAGACATCAAACTTATGGCCAAAATCCTAGCCGCCCGACTTAACAAGCTGGCAGGCTCCCTTATTCACAAGGACCAAGTAGGATTTATACCTTAAAACAGGTAGCAACCCGCGCTCACTCAGATAAGAATAATACTGTTCCGTAAGAGAATAATTTAAAAAATATATAAAAAAATTAAATGGTTTAAAGGGGCAGCACGCATAAAACAATAGATCTAAAATTGTCCAACAAAGTGTATATGCAACATATGCAGCGCCAAAAATGAGGTAGATAAATATCAGTTCATCACTTGAAGCATGGAATTCACATATTCATATCGGTAATCTTTGTAATGATCAAGAAGTAAAAAGAAGGAATAGGTGGAGGCTTACCAGATGATGGTAAAATATGCTCAGTGTTATAGTAATGGTCAGCCGGGGTTGTAGCTCATCCCATATCAATTCTGAAGCAACAAGCATATCAAGAGGACATCTCGATAACTGTGATCACATAGGAACTCAAAAGGGGCAATGTCATGGAGTAGGCTCAATCCCACTGGCCCATTTCGTCCACAAATACATCATCTGGGGTATCAGCAATCAACTGGTTTTCTTCAGCCATGGCTGAAGAAAACCAGTTGATTGCTGATACCCCAGATGATGTATTTGTGGACGAAATGGGTCAGTGGGATTGAGCCTACTCCATGACATTGCCCCTTTTGAGTTCCTATGTGATCACAGTTATCGAGATGTCCTCTTGATATGCTTGTTGCTTCAGAATTGATATGGGATGAGCTACAACCCCGGCTGACCATTACTATAACACTGAGCATATTTTACCATCATCTGGTAAGCCTCCACCTATTCCTTCTTTTTACTTCTTGATCATTACAAAGATTACCGATATGAATATGTGAATTCCATGCTTCAAGTGATGAACTGATATTTATCTACCTCATTTTTGGCGTTGCATATGTTGCATATACACATAGGATTTATACCTGCTAGGCAAGCTGGAGACAACATCCGTAGAGTGACACTCCTAACCCACATAGCCCGCATCCGCCATATCCCCACGTGCCTACTGTCCTTAGACATCAGAAAGGCTTTCGACACACTCTCCTGGCCCTACTTAACCTTAGTGCTTAAGAAATGGGGATTTGGTCCTCATTTCCAGGCTTGGATCACATCCTTATATTCCTCCCCATCGGCTTGCGTGAGATACGCAGGCTTCAAGTCTGATCCCTTTCCTATCGGCAGAGGCTCTCGCCAGGGATGCCCCCTGTCCCCCCTCCTCTTTGCCCTGGCCATCGAGCCCTTGGCACAACTGATTCGTTCAAACCCAAACATTAAGGGAATCGAGGTGGGCGGACATCATCATAAACTCTGCCTCTTCGCGGACGACGTCCTTCTATTTCTCACCTCCCCTCTCATCTCGTCCCCCAACCTACTCCAGACTTTATCTGATTTTGCTGCAGTCTCTGGCCTGAAAGTTAATCCCGAGAAATCTAAGATGCTAAACATCTCCCTCGATCCCCACGAGCAAACACACCTACGACAAACTCTCCCTTTTACCTGGGTCACAACGAGTCTCCCCTACCTAGGGATCAACCTCCCCCCCAATCCATCTGATATGTACGCCGTAAATTACCCCCCTATGCTATCACATCTCACGCGTCTGATGTCAAGCTGGTCGAAGCTCCCTCTCTCATGGCTTGGGCGAATCTCCGCGGTCAAAATGACCATTTTGCCGAAAATACTTTACCTATTTAGGGTTCTTCCAACTGAAGTACCCTCTCACTACCTCAGAATCTTACCGCGGAGAACCTCCCATTACATCTGGGGCAGTGTGCGACCCCGTGTGTCTAAACGCATTCTGTTCTCCCCCAAGGCAAAAGGCGGCTTAGGCGTACCTCACTTTACTAGATACTTTCAAGCTGCACAATTAGCCTTACTACCCAAATGGCATGCCACACGTGAGACACCTCTTTGGGTATCGCTCGAGGCGGTTGACTGTGACCCGTTATCCATGGCCAATCTCCTCTGGCTCTCCCCAAAAGATCGGAGATCCACCTGTAACCCTATTACTGCCCATAGCCTTAAGTTATGGGACAGGCTTAAACAGAAGGCAGGTCTACAATCCCCACACAACCCCATGCTTTCCTTTCTTAAGAATCCCTCCTTCTATCCGGCTTGGTCATCCCCAGCTTCATTCTCTAGTTGGGTGGAAGCGGGCGTTTTGAGAGCTCACGCTTTCGTCACACCTGATTCAATCAAATAATTTCCCTCTCTACAGGAACAACACCAGCTCCCCATCTCCGAACTCTTCAGATACCTACAACTGAAACATCTCTTCACCCCACATATACGCACTAACTCCTCTCTGCCTATCTTTTCTCCATTCGAACACCTCTGTAAATCAGACCCCCACGCCAGGGGCATCATATCTACACTTTACACCCTCCTACTTGATCCCCCACCCACGGCTCAAATCCCCTATGTCAAAGCCTGGGAGAAAGACCTCCAACAACTCATAGATCCTGAAGATTGGGTGGACATTTGGGACTCAACCAAATCCGCTTCCCAGAATATTGTGGCACTTGAAACATCCTATAAGGTTCTCATGAGGTGGTACCTTGTCCCAGCCGAATTAATAAGTTCATGCCCTCATACTCCCCGCTCTGCTTCAGAGGATGCTCCGACACCGGTACCCACATCCACATTTGGTGGGAATGTTCGATTGCCCAAAGGTTCTGGGTCCAAATATTCGAAATCATCTCTAAGCTCATGGGATGCCATGTAGCCCTTGACCCCAGAACGGCTCTACTGAATCTAAAATCCCCAGATATCTTTAAATCGCAATTTAAACTTCTCCTGCAGGTCACCACTGTGGCAAAACAAACCATTGCGTGCGCATGGAAATCCCCGCAGCTTCCCGTTGCCGAAACCAAAAATAGAGTCACGAAAGCCATGATTCACGCCAGAATTGAAGCCATAATCACTGATAAGCTCCCCAAACATGAACGTATATGGACCCCATGGCTAACTCACTTCGCCCCCCCGGGCTTTGACATCGCCCGCTTTCAACCCTGAGCATCCCCCTTTCTGACTTTCCAACTGGCTACAATTCCCCATATAGGTCACTTGACCTCCCGCGACCGGTCCTCCCCAACCCTATCACCCCCCCCCCCTGTTTCTCCTTTCTCTTCCTCCTATCCCTTCTCCCCCCTGCACCCGGGGCCTATCTCATCCCCCTCCCTTCCTTCCTCGCCCTCTGGGCACGCTCTACCCTCTAACATCTTCTCCTTTTTCCCCACTCTTTCCTTCCTTTCCTATTGGAATGATAATGATAACACTGACTCCTCTACACCAGGATACCAACAACCCCTGGACAGGTACTTACCTGACCTGCCCTCAACCCCTGGCCTCAAAAGCTGGGTACATCAGCTCTCGGGAACTTACCCTACTCATCTGCCCACATTACCGTATCCCCTTCCCCTCCCTTTCCAACTGTACCTGTTTGGCTAGCGATAACCGAATGTCTTCCATCTCAATCAACCTGTCTATATATCACATGTTTGACTTTGTTCGGTTCCTGGAACCATATAGCATCCTTTGCAATGTTGTTGTTCCATTCTTCAATAAAATTTTTGAACAAAAAAAAAAATCTTGTATTATTTCTATACTGGTGAGCAACTACATGCTTATGGTTAATAGTTCTTTTGCTGCAAATTACCTTGATTAGAATACTGACTCATTTCCCAGGAAGGCCATATTCCGTGTGGAAGCACTGGCAACTTCATTATCAAACCCACTCTTCCACTTAGAAAAGTCTCTGGTTCTAAACCTACAGGTTTAGTGCAATATCCTTTTTGGGGAGGGTAACTTCTCATAACAGCCCCAAAAGGCCAGTGAGCTCTGGTTTGTCTTTAACCACTTGCCGACCGCCAACCGCAGGTTGACGGCGACAAGGTGGCTCTATTAGGTAAATCGCCGTCATATGACAGCGGCTGCGAGACCATGTACTGTGAGCGCGCGCTCACTGTGTCCGGGGAAGGCAGGGAGCGGGTAGGGCAGACTCGATCTCCACCGGCTACCCATGATGCCCATACCCATGAAAGAAAGGAGATCCGTGCATGTAAACACGGATCTCTGTTCTGTGAGAGGGGGAAGGTCTGTGATCACAGCCTTCCTCTATATGGAAGCCGTGATCACTCCCCTCCCCCTGCCAGCCAAACACTAATACAGTTAGAACACGCCCAGGGAACACAGTTAACCCTTAGAGAGTCCCCTGCAGGTTAACCCCTTCACTGCCAATGGCATTTACACAGCTGTATAAATACCAATGGTCCCAAAAAAGTGTCAAAATGGTCCGACATGTCCGCCGCAATATCGCACTACTGCTAAAAATCACTAAAAAAATCGCAGATCGCCGCCATTACTTGTAAAAAATAAAAAATAAATAAAAACCCCAGAAATTAATTCTCACTGTGTGCAAAACAATCAATAAACACCGATTGCAATTTTTTTATCACAAATATGAGGAAGAATATAAATCGGCCAAAACCGTTGAAAAAAATGTTTTTTTATATTTTTTTTTTTGGATTTGTATTTTACCAAAAAGTAAGAAATTTGTTTTTTTTTTTTTTGCAAAATTGTCGCTCTTCTTTTGTTTACAGCGGCGATCAGAAATGACGCAGCGGTGATCAAATACCACCAAAAGAAAGCTCTATTTGTGGAAAAAAAAGGACGCAAATTTAGTTTGGGTACAACATCGCATGACCGCGCAATTGTCAGTTAAAGCGGCGCAGTGCCGAATCGCAAAAAGTACTCTGGTCCTAAAGAGGGAAATCCTTCCGGGGCTGAAGTGGTTAATCTGTGTAAAGGTTATCTACACCTAAGAATACAAATGTAATATACTGTACCATACCAATCGTTAGATGCAGGGGCTACATTTTTTTTTATATTTCAGGCTAAGAACATTTTAAGCAAGTTCTGGACATACATGTTGATCTTGTCAGAAATGCTGCCTCCTTGTTTCTTCCTGTAAGTTAAAGTGATATTAAAGTCTTGTTTTATTTTGTTTAAAAATAACAAACATGTCATACTTACCTGCTCTGTGCAGTGGTTTTGCACAGAGCAACCCAGATCCTCCCTGGAAGCTGATTGGTTTCTTTGCAGAGCTGCACCAGATTTTGAGCCTTTTCAGCTTTACTAAATCCACCCCTATGTGTCTGACTCTTTGAGAGGAGATAAAAAATGTAATGTATTCTGTTATATATATAACCTGAGCTTTGATAGCTGGGTTATTTTGTATTGATATTCTCAGATAATATTGGTTATTTTATTTAAGGTGATTTTGTTTGAAATTAATTATATTACTATTCAATAAGCCTATAATAAAGAACTGCGGCCTTTTTGATCCAAGCTGGTGTGATTAGTCATTTTATTTAAATAGATGAAAGTCTTTATATAGTCTTGTGTATGGTACCATGTTATCTTCCTTCTGTAAACTACTAATTCCAATCTCCATGTAACATGAGAATGAAAGATGATTGAAGTTCAGCCTTGGCATGTGGGCGGATCCCGACTTTATTGCTGCAATCTTGCCCAAGCCTGAACTGGCTCCGTGACGTCAGCCGACAGCGGGCTTCAAACCGCTGTCTGCTGAAAATGGGTCACAGGAGTCCAAACAAGCTTTGGCAGTACTTTTCCTTTAAAAATAAGCTAATGCAACCATCACAACTATGAAACCCCCATGAAATTCTGCAACGTGAGCATTAGGCCAAGCACACAGGGCACATGCCCTGCATCTCTTGCCTGCTGCCCTGTGTTAGGATACCAAAGTATCCAGCAAAAGCACCCTTCAGCACATGACCTGCAAAGACCTGAATTGATTTGTTATGCATTACAAAAGTTGAGTGGTGTTTTATTGGGAATAGAGGCAGCCCTTTAGTAGCTACTGGGGAAATTGATAAATACACACAAACAGTATAAAATAAAAACAAAATAAAAAACAAACGTATATACAACAGATATTTTTCAGTAAACACTTGTTATATCTCCACAGGTAACTGTCAAAAGAGTCAAACAAATCCTGCATCCTCCTGTTCCGACATAGATTCTTTCTAATTAGAAGTTCTGTTTTGAGGTTTATAAGCAATTCACATCCCGTTTCCCTGGAAACTAATAAACTTGTAAAATGAGTCAGAGTTTTAAGGATAATCACATCATCCACATTGGTGTAATGACAAATAAAACCGTCATCCACTTGTAAATGGCAGTATTTTAAAATCTCCTACTCCGAGCGAATCTCTCCTCGATGGCCTATAAAGACCGAAACTTAGCGCCGAAGTACGACGAATATTTTATCCAGAATATTTTACAATGTAAACTTTAATATCTAATTGCCGCACTCACTTAATATGTCATTCTTAAATGCAGAGTAATCACCGTAGCATTAAATTAACCTTCATTTCACAGCACCGTTTCATCCTAAATAGCCTGTTGGCATTTTGGAATTAAAAAGATATCCGAGGACATAAGAATTAGGGATGCCACCGGGAACTTACTCTAAAATATGTGACATCAGTGAAAAAAATAAATAAAAAATTCCATCATCAGTTTTCGCTGTAAAAATCACCTGTCCAATAAAAGTTATGATACATTTCAATGGCAGGATAAGAAAGATACATGTTCAGTGTAGTTTGTTTCAATAAAAACTTTTAAAAAATAAAACATTTAGATTTAAATTTCATAATGAAAAGTTTGATGCATATTCTTAGAATTCACATAAAGGAGCTTGAAACTGAATTTGTTTCCACAATCAAGACAGGCTGGATGAGAGAGATACATGTTCAGCACTGTTTGTTTCAATAAAAATAAAATAAAAAAATAAAAAATACATTTAAATTTAAAAAAAGAAAAGTTTTACAGTTTTAGGCATATTCACATAAAGCAGCTGTGACTAAACTACACGTAAGTTCAAAGTGAAGCAGTTATGAAGTTTAACCACTTCAATACCAGACGCTTAAAAATTAAATATATAATCCTGCGCTTGAGTTATGCAGCTGTACAGATTGGTCAGGTGTAACCGTTAAACATATATCTATAAAGAACTGCAGCGCAAAGTCCTATGTAGCCAAAGGAGGAAAAGAATCCACACCGATGGTCGCTTGTAAGACAAATCTGTGATAACAGCAACCGTGCAAACCGTCACCCGTGACACCACCACACACAGCTCCTTACCAGATCCCACCGACCCCTGTTGCAGAGGGTCAGTGCGCATCTCTGTGTATAACAATCCGACCAAGGAGAGCAGCGGGAGATAGTCATGTCAAACCAGGGAAAGCATCACAGGCTTACACATGGGTCCCATACGGTGATGTAGCCGTTCATGTAATAAACATAAAACTCTGATAGTGCAGATGGTAATGTATCGGTTTTATTGTAAAATATATAGAGAATGGCTACTCACATAAACAAAGATTTAAAACAGCATCCAATTCCATAAAAATATATTAAATGTTCCGGCATCCAGTAAAAAAATGCTGTCCGCGCCTCGACTTCCCGGTCACGTGTGGTGAGCGTCGCTTGGCTCCACCCAAAGCGTTTCGTCAACAATGACTTTGTCAGGGGTGTGGTTACCAAGCGACGCCACTCCTATATGACTGGGAGAAAGCGGGAATAAAAGTTTGTTCCAATATGGCCACTCTCACAACCAGCCGCACTGGATGTTACGCAATAGCAAAGGGCCAAAATGAAAAGCAATAAATAACGGTATCAACCAGATACTGAAACAATTCAAATAAGGCTAACAGAGCCTGGAAAAATATTGAAATAGCTCTTGTTCACTAGAACCAGATCAATAATGTAGAAGCATAATGCTTACATAAATACCCGGACCAGGAAGCGAAAGACAGCGCCATCTAGTAACCGGAGGCCGAAACCATAAAAAATTTTCACATATAAAAAGCACATATGGACTCTAGTTCAGTAATCAAAAATATGCACATTGTAGAAGAATAGAAATGAAAATAAAATAAGAATAAAATGAAAATGACATAACTATTCAAAAAGGTTATAATTAGGCAATGACCAACAAAAACAGTAACTATGCATTGTTAATAAAAGCGTTGACATTCCATTCTATATTAAGGCCATGGGGAGCATATGAACACAAGGTGTATATCCAAAATGTTTCCAATCTGGATATCTCCCTCCTTACGTTGTTACCTCTCCATGTTGGTACATAATGATCGATGGCCAATATCTTAGTACCCGAAGGGTTTCTCCCATGGTGAATATCATAGTGTCTTGAGACACTGTGATTGGGGAAACCCTTTTGGATATTGGTCAAGTGCTCATTTACTCTCACTTGGAAGGTACGTATAGTGTGCCCGACATAATACAACCCACATAGGCAAATTAACAGATAAACCACATTCTTAGTGTTGCAGGAAGTGAAAGGTTTAATCTGATAAATCCTCACATCATGTGGAGAGGAAAAAGAAGTACATTTGTACCTGACACTATTGACTTTACAAACTTTACACCTCTTACATGGATAAAAGCCCTTCATGTTCTGAAAGAACATGGTCTTTTTAGGGGGGGGGGCTTGATAACATTAGGTGCCACTGTCAGCTTCAAAGGAGCCACTCCTTTGAAGAGTACAGTGGGCCTATCAGTAAGAAGAGGTGCCAGAATGCAATCGTTGGTCAATATTCCCCAGTGCCTATGTAAAATGTTGTTAATCTGCTGGTATTGATTACTATAGGTAGTAATCATGGGGCAATTGAATTTAGTGTCAGTAGATCTCTGTCTGGGGGCCAGAAGAAGCTGTCTAATACCAGACACTTACCCCCCCCCCCTTCTCGCCCAGACCATTTTTCAGCTTTCAGCGCTGTCGCATTTTGAATGACAATTGCGCGGTCGTGCGACGCTGTACCCAAACAACATTTTTATCCTTTTTTCCAAATAACTAGAGCGTTCTTTTGCTGGTATTTGATCACCTCTACGGTTTTCATTTTTTGCGCTACAAATAAAAAAAGAACAAAAATTTTGAAAAACAAAAAAGTTTTTCTTTATTTCTGTCACAAAACTTTGTAAATAGGTGACCGAACAGTCATGCACGGCTAGCTCTCCGCACAATGGAGCCAGATTAGACCCGTGGGAACGGACGATCTGCAGCACGGAAAACGCCGACGAGACACCCTCTGCCAGGCAAAGCCCCACTCCTGCGCTACACAGGTAGAAATGGTGCACGGGGGATCGAAGGCAAAGTACAAGTCCACCACCATTAAGGAGGCTTGTCTCGTGATTCACTTAAAATGGCGGCGGCTCACTCCGCTCCCACAAGCAGCGGCGGAACTAAGGCCCGTAAGCAAATCTTAGAAGTCCCTTCACTCCCTGATGATTCAGACGCCGAAACCTCTCCCTCCCCAAGCCTGGTCCCGGAGTCTGAGGCCTCCCCTGAGCTTTTAAAACAGATAGAACGAATGCTCCATAAGGCCCTGCGTCAGACCTCGGACCACATTACTAGCAGTCTCACTAGGGAGATAAGGGAGCTGGGGGCTCGCACTGCAGCGCTGGAGGAGAGGACAGATGAACTTGAGGCCACTACCCAGAATTACATGGTAGAAGTAGAAAACCTAAAGGAGGAAAATATTACTTTGCAAAATAGATTGGAGGACTTTGAGAACAGGGCCAGGAGGTCGAACCTCCGCATAAGAGGGGTACCTGAAACGGTGCTTGATGTGCAGTCAACAATAACAGCCTTGTTCCAGGAGCTGCAACTGGCAATACCCCTTGAACGCCTAGAGATGGACAGGGTGCATAGGGTGTTAGCACCCAAAAAGCAAGAGGGTCCCCCACGCAATATTATCTCCAAACTGCATTTCTACCGCACAAAAGAGCAACTCCTGGCAGCTGCTCGTGAGAAAGGGGACCTATCTTTCCAGGGATATTCATATCAGATCTTCCCGGACATCTCACAGGTAACCATCTCAAAGCGCAGAGCAATGAAACCCCTCCTGTACATACTACAACAAAGACAAGTTATCTACCACTGGGGCTTCCCCTTTTCCATACGGTTCACATATAATGGCCAGAAGCATAGATGTAGCAATATGGAGGAACTCCAGCACGCTCTGCAGGAACTGCATCTAACGGAAGAACATCAGCAACCCGGGCCATCCCACCGTAGATTGACAGGTGCCTCCCCTTCGAAATCCTTCTCTTCCCCAGGGAAACAACCAGACTCCCATGCTCATAAACGCAGCCGCCTAGGCCCACAACCTCAAGACCAAGAAGATACCATGGACTGAAATTTGCAATCCAGCTATTCCTTGGTCATCTTCCACTTAAGCCGCACAAGCTTTAGACCCATGGGTCAGTGCTTATTACACACGGGTCAGCAATCCCTGACAAACTATAGCACCTTCCATGCATTCAAGTTACTAGACTAACTGGCATAGTTTCTTGCCTGTATATAGTTCTTTTTGCTTTCCTTGTTTAGAGAAGGGTAGTAATCTTGGACAACTCGTCCTCCACAGCCCTCCTCTTATCACCTCAGAAGCAAATTGGCTCACCTGGATTACCAAACCTGGACTAACGGCTTAAAACCCTATCTAGTACTGTTACCTGCAGACTGGACATTTGCCCTTAGGATTACTACTCTGCATTACCGAAATTACAGTCCCTTGAGTATATCCTTGAGGTTGACTTCTGTTATTCTCGGGACCCTGAATGACTTGAACAACGTAGGATACCATTCAGAGGATACCATTCAGAAACTTGGCCGGAGCCATAAAACGCTCCTCTTCTTGGGATTTGATACTCTACCTTGGGAGTTTGGATCTTATAGGCTTCCCACACTTTAGCCTGAACAATTCCCCCTAGACCTGAACCATACAATTTAGGTGGTCTCTATTCTTATAATGCTGCCGAATTGAGCCCTTTTCATCCCCCCCTTGTGTGATTTTTTTTTTTGGGCTCAATACGGCCTTAGAGCTGCAGATCACAAAGGATCTTTTTCTTGAATTTATTCAGGTCCAGGCTCCGTTGCAGTTGTTCCATGTGCCCACTCAGCTATCTGTGTCAGCCCCTTTGTATTATTCGGGCCCACGCAGACAGCCTCTACCTTTCTGTGGCGGGGACTCTCCCCTCCTGCAGAAATTGTTTCTAGTACGAATGGTTAATTGTTGGTTATTGTTATCATCATATTGCAAAGTACTAATCTCCTTTTTCTTTGCTTTAGTCTCACTTCTCTATCTTTCTCAAGCTCACCAGTCTGTGTGGCCTGCTCGTCCCGTCGGCCGAAGGTTTCATCCCGGCAAGTTTTTTATGATACAGCACATTCCATGGCCCCCTTAAACATTCTAACACTGTGCAGGGGTTCAATGTCCCGCAAAAACGTACTAAAGCTGTCAGATTTTTTAACTCGCAAAAGGCACACATTATATGCCTACAAGAGACCCACTTTGCATCCGAACATACCCCTAAATTCTTCAGCACGCATTACCAGCAAGTTTTTAATGCTCCCGCATCAACCAAAAAAAGAGGCACACTAATAGCATTCCACAAAACAGCTCCCTTTACCCCCTTGTTCCAACTACCTGATCCGGAAGGCAGGTTCTTACTATTAATTGGGCATATACTTGACATAGAAGTGACCATAGTCTCTTACTACGCGCCAAATAAAAATCCAAACCCTTTTTTTACTAATCTCTTGCAAATAGTGGCTGCCCATAGATCAGGATCCTTAATAATCTGCGGGGACTCAAACCAGTATTTACACCCATACTTGGACAAGTCGCCATATATCCCCCCAGACAAAGCAGCTAAGCTGACCTGCGCGCGCCTTCTAAATAAATATAATCTGGTAGATACATGGCGAGAAATAAATTCAACTAAAACACGGTACACATTTTATTCATACCCACATAAACTTTTTCACGTATCAATCATATATTTGTAACCACTGGTTTAGCCCCAGAAATACTTTCCTCTAGCATTCTTCCAGTCCCATGGTCGGATCACTGTGCTGTCCTGACCTCGCTCGCCTCCTCCATTCCGAGATCGCAGGATACCTCCTGGCACCTCCCTGATCATATCTTAAGGCAGCCCACCCATTGTTTCGATATCAAACAGGCCATCCTTGAGTATTTGGCTACAAACAATACACTGGAGATTACCCCGTTTACACTATGGGAGGCCCATAAACCAGTTCTTAGGGGAGCTAGTCAACGTCAATCGGCTAGGTTCAACAGAGAGCGTAAGCTACTTGAGCAAAAACTTGAAACTGAATATAATAAGTGCTCCCTAGAGTTCAGTCAGAACCCAACCCCTACAACTAACACAAACTTAGAGAAAGCTAGGCTGGAATATGACTTATTCCTTACAGAGAACGCAGATAGAAGTATAAGAAGATCTAGGAATAAATATTTTATGCAAGCCAATAAACCAGATACTCTACTAGCGCGTATTTTGCGTAACGCAAATTCCCCAAAGAAACCGATCCGTCTTAACATCGGCAGAGGAGCCTTATTCAGTAACCCTATTAAAATAGTGCGAAAGTTCAGGGCCCATTTAGCTAAGCTTTACACTAGCAATAACTCTTTTGATCGAGCTGCAGCGGACGCCCAATTCTCCCAAATAAATCTCCCAAAAGTCAGTAGAACTGAAGTAGAGCAGGTAGAGAAGACGATCTCTTCAGAAGAAGTGTCTCAAGCTATTAAGGAACTCAAACTCAATAAGAGACCAGGCCCCGATGGCTTCACAGCCCTCTATTATCACACCTTCTCAGAAGTCTTATCCCCTGTTCTAGCAAATGCTTTCAATAGTATTCTCAAAGGACATTCATTTAGACAAGAAACACTCACTGCTACGATATGTATGCTCCCTAAGCCACATGCGGATGATTCTTCTTGCTCTAACTATAGGCCGATATCCCTATTGAACATGGATATTAAGCTCCTTTCAAAGATTTTGGCTACTAGGATTAAATGTATAATTGGCCGTCTAATCCACAGAGACCAAACTGGGTTCATACCCATGAGGCAAGCCAGTGATAATATATGTAAAGCTGTCCTCCTGGCCTATACTGCTAGAGCAAGGCAAATCCCCACGTGCTTCCTCTCGCTTGACATAAGAAAAGCGTTCGACTCAGTATCTTGGCCATATTTGCATTATACCTTATCATCATGTGGTTTCGGACCTCACTTTATGCAATGGGTTTCGGCATTATACAATAAACCACAGGCCAGTGTTAAATACGCAGGGTATCGTTCAGATCCCTTCCCCATCGAGAGGGGCACGCGACAAGGTTGCCCACTTTTGCCTCTTCTATTCGCCCTCTTAATTGAACCATTGGCCTGTTTAATTAGGAAGTCCAAAGAAATAACTGGAATCGAGTTGGGAGGATATCAGCATAAGATCTGCCTTTTTGATATGATATACTATTGTTTTTGACTACACCTCAAATTTCTGGGCCAAATCTTCTCCCCATTCAAGACAAATTTGCTCTTATATCAGGATTAAAGGTAAATACTGGGAAATCACGGGTGTTGAACATATCACTTTCCCCTTCAAAGTTGGAGATAGCTAAAGGGGCTTTCCCATATCCATGGGCCTCCTCTTCCATCCCATACCTGGGCGTACATCTTACTGCATATTATGAGAAGTTATATGCTGCTAACTTCCCAGGGGCCCAGGGGCCCTGAAAGGGATTGTAAGCTTATTACAGACTTGGTCCCCCCTTCCAATTTCATGGATAGGGAGGGTTAATGTAGTTAAAATGGTTATCCTCCCGAAAATGCTATATCTCTTCAGGGTTCTACCAGTCTCGGTCCCGGCTTATTTTTTACGACTCATCCAAAAGAGAGTGGAGGGCTTCATTTGGGGTAAGCTAAGACCTAGGGTAGCGAGGAAAACATTATATTTACCCAAAACGAACGGTGGTCTGGGTGTACCTAATTTCGCTACCTTCTACAGGGCTGGCCAACTTGCTAATCTGACCAAATACCACGCCACATAAGAAACACCACTCTGGGTATTTATTGAAGCTACTGAATTCGATCCACTCTCGGTATCAAACCTCCTTTGGCTTCGCCCCTCAGAACGGGCACATATAAGACACCCACTAATTAAACACTCTCTCTCTCTCTCTGGGATGTAACCAAAACGAAGTATAAACTACAATCCTCCCATAACCCTCTCCTATCTTACATGAAAAACCCAGGCTTCCAACCGGTTTGGGAATCTCCGCTAGCTTTAGGGCATGGGCGCCTGCATCACCTAGTTGATCATAGATCCTTTCGCACGTTTTCCGATCTGTCAGATTCTTTCCACCTCCCCCCAGTTGAACAGTTCAGATACCTTCAGATTAAAAACTTTTATACGCCACTTCTCCAAAATGAATCTCAGATGTCCCATTTTTCCCCCTTTGAAACGTTTTGCAAGAAGCACCCACACGCCAGAGGAATTATTTCCTCTCTTTATGCACAATTAATGGCTAACCCAAACCAAGATAGACCACCTTATGCAAAGAAATGGGAAGAAGACCTGGGTCGGGTCCTGGAACAGTCTGACTGCAATAGCATCTGGGCTGCTACTAAAACATCCTCACCCAGTATTCTAGCTATCGAAACCAACTATAATTTGGTTCCAGCTAGAATAGCTAAATTTATCCCGGGATACCAGGCACACTTTTTCAAGGGATGCCCAGAATTAGGAACCCATCTCCATGTATGTTGGACATGCCCCGTAGCAGCTAAGCTTTGGCAGGAAGTTTTTCAGCTGGCCTCTAATATGTTTGGGTCCCCAGTTACCCCGGACCCAGAGGTGGCTTTACTTAACTTGAAACCAGAAACACTATCTCAAATACAATTTAAGCTTCTATTGCATCTTCTCACAGCTGCTAAACCAGTTATAGCCAAAGCTTGGAAATCCCCAAACTTAGTATTCGTGGAGGTCAAGCATAGGACAACAAATTTCATGATTCATGCCAAATTTGAAGCACTAGAGAAAGATCAGGACACTAAATTTAAGCGTATATGGGACCCTTGGATTACACATTGTTTACCCCTCACATTAGACCATACAGTCTTACTTCCATGGTAAGCAGGCTTAAATTAGGGACGAGGCTGCCGGATGATGGGCGAGTATGGATCCACAGACTCTACTAACTCTTTCCTTCTCTCTCATTTCCTCTCTTCTTCTCCCTCCTCCCTTCCCTATTCATTCTCATTATATACTATCACTGTTTATGATTATCTTGTTAATTCGTTATAGGCACGTTGAAAGATAAACCAGGCAACCTTAATTTACGTGAGATTGGGTATGCTATGAATAGATGACCGTCATACTTACTGGGATATCCCACTTGCTTATAAACTAGTCAGCTGGCTGACCCTCACATCGGGCACAGTTTTGCTCCCACGGGGGTGCCGGGTGAGGGTCACAATGTTGGGTTAATCCAATACAGGATCAGGTTGGCTTGTTAAGCAATGTATGCTATATACCCACTGAAATGTATGCATGTGTATCTCATATTTATACTTACTATGGTTTATACACTGTAATGTTAGAAAATCAATAAATTTCTTGAACCAGAAAAAAAAAAAAAACTTTGTAAATAAGTATGTTTTCTCCATCAATGACGGGCACTGATGAGGCTACACTGACGGGCATTGATGAGGCTACACTGACGGGCACTGATGAGGCAGTACTGATTGGCACTGATGAGGTGGCACTGATGAGGTGCCACTGTTGGGCACTGATGATGAGGCACTTATATGCAACACCGATAGGCAACACTGATAAGCAGCACTGACAGGCACTGAAAGGTGGCACTCATAGGCGGCACTGATGGGCTCTCATAGGCAGCACTGATGGACACTCATAGGCGGCACTGATGAGCACTGATAGCTTGGTGGCACTGGGCACTGATAGGGGGCACTGATAGGTGGCACTGGTGGGCACTGATAAGTGGCGCTGGTGGGCACTGATAAGTGGCAATGATAGATGACAATTTTTTGGCATCCAAGATGGGCACTGAGTGTCATCCATGTTGGGAATTATGCCCCTTACCTGGTGGTCTAGGGTGGGCTCCCTGGTGGTCAGGGTGGGATTCCCTGGTGGTCTCCCTGGTGGTCCCTGTGTGGGCATTCCCTGGTGGGCTCCCTTGTGGTCCTGGGTGGCATCCCTGGTGGTCCTGGGTGGCGATCCTAGGGGCGCCGGACTGTCAGGAGAGCCACCGATTGGCTCTCCTCTACTCGCATTGGCAGATGCGAGTAGAGCAAAAGCCGATACACTGCTCTTCCTGTTTAAGCTGTGACCACCCGTGACACACCGCACCACCAATCACCGCGATACGTGCCCCCGTGTCATATGTCGTCCGGTCAGAATAACTGAACCATCGCCCGGCTGTCATTTGTCTATAGGCCGGGCGGCAAGTAGACCAAACCCAAATCCTAAAGTTCAATAAAACTAAAGCATGTTAATATAATTTTAAATGTTGTGTTGAGTCGTTTTAAAGCTGAAGTTTAGTTAAAACGTTTTTTTTTTTTTCTTTCTTTCCAGCTTTAGTTACATTACTTACCTGTAATGAAATGTGTCCTATGATGTGCAGGCTGCTGGATTCTGTAAAATTCTTCACTTCAGGGCTGCCCTATCCTCTTTCTGCTGCTGAGGGAGTTAAGGACCCATTCACACTGGGAACTGCATTTGAATCCCATAAGAATGCTGTGCAGTTCTGTTCAGTGCAAATTCAGTCCATTCAGCACCGCATCAAAAGTAGAGCATTCGGTACTTTTTGAAATGCAATGCAACTGGATCACATGATACTTTTGTACCATGTGATCCGGTGCAGGCTGGTGCAGGCACACGTACTGTGCTTGCGATTTGCATTTTGAGTGTTATTAACTTTGCACTGAAACTCGGTGCAGATCGCAAGGGCAGTGCAATTCGAATGCAGCGCAAGCCCTAATGGCTTTGGGTCTCCGGACTCATTAAAGATGATCCGACAAGGACGTGCCCCCTCCTACCCTCTCCTCCATTGAGAAAAGTTCTTTCATTGATTACATTGCTTGTAACATGACCTTTGATTGGGGGAGAGTCTGATCAGTCACAGGATTCTCTCACCCATTCACAGATTGTATTACAAGCAGTGTATTCAGTGAAAGAACCTTTCTCAATAGAGGAGAGGGCAAGGAAGGGTGTGTCTCTATTAGATCATCTTTAGGTCCTGTTAAGCGTACCTGAATCACAAGCAGAATCTCACAATTCTGCCCTGGATTCCAGAACACACAGAGAACAGCCGGAGCAGCCACGTGTGCAAGCGGAACTTTTCCTATTTCCAGGCACTATCGATATGGGGATTTGAGCGGTCGATCCCACCACCTCTGAGGTCCATTGGAGCTCCTCGCAGACCCATTTGGACCAATATACTCCTTTCTGGGAATAATCTACTTCTATAGATTGGTGCTTTTGGGGGTTACCTGGGGGTGCAAATTATTCTCTCCCGGTTGTCCTTTCCCCCTTTCGCTCCTCTCTAACCTGGACAACTGATGTGGGACAATATGTGTCTCTCCCTCTGAGATGAGAATAACATAAGGAAGCCTTGCTCTGGATTCCCCCGCTACATTTGTATAGAAGCTGTTTACTTGACCCTTTTCTACTTACAAATCTTCCTCTTTTGCACATTATCCTGTTGAAGGACCCTTTGAGACACAAGCAGATCACATACGTTCTGCAAGTAAGCCCCTGATGAAAGGCTTGAACCTGAAACGCGGTGGGCTCTTTCCCTTTGTGTAGGATTGCAGAATTTTATTTCCTTCTATACATATCTAGCCGTTGGTTTGTGCAACACATGCTGTAACTGTTTCTGTGTTCTTAACAGATGATATAGCGATATATACACATTTCTTCTACTGCAGTATGCAAATTTTATGAATGGATTAATGTGCAATAAATGTATTTTTTTCATACCAAGCATATTTGAGAGTGCATTTTGTACCACCACCCTTAAAGTCCCACCAATAGGGGTTTCTTTTAGTGGATTCCAGAACATGGTAAAATCATGACCAAATGTGAAGTTGAGTGCTATTGATTCATATAAGCACCCCAAATGTGCTGAAAAGAGTGTTTTGTTATTTAAAAAAAGCACAAAATTGTGCTGTCCAAAAACAGTCCAAAATCAACTCCAAAAAAGAGTACAGGAGCTGCTTTGGTGGTTTTTGTAGTGAAGGGCAGCCCATTCAAGTGAATGGTGTTGCTCCAGAAAAGCGGCAAAAAAATGCAAAAAGTGTGAAAAATGTGATGCTCCCATGCGGCTAGATGTGATCTCTGGGCAGCTGAGCCCAGAGACCTGAAGTTTTGGAAGTTCAGCAACAGGAAGAGGTCAGGGTGCAGAGAAAACTTCTTCTGAATCTAGAAGACTGCACATAGTGGGAAAACCTCATTTTAGGTAAGTAATCTAACTAAAGCTGTAGAGAAAAATGCTAAACTTCAGCTTCAAATATTGAGTTTTCATTAAAATAATTTCTGGTCATCCTGCCATTAAGATCCTTGGTCAGTCACCTCCAGGTTTGAGCTGACAACTATCTCCTAATTATGCTCCTGTATTATCTCTGGCTAAAACTGCATGCAGTTTTTATAAGAAACCCCAACAATTTAACCACTTTACCCCGGAAGGATTTCCCATGTTAGGCCCAGAGCAGTTCTTGCAATTCGGCACTGCGTCGTTTTAACTGACAATTGCGCGGTCATGCGACATTGCACCGGAAAAAAATTTGCGTCCTTTTTTCCTCCCACAAATAGAGCTTTATTTTGGTGGTATTTGATCACCTCTGCATCATTTCTGATCGCAGCTAAAAAAAAAAAAAAGCAACAATTTTGAAAAAAAAACCAATATTTCTTACTTTTTGTTAAAATACAAATCCAAAAAAAAATATAAAAAAAACTAATTTATTCATCAGTTTTGGCTGATTTATATTCTTCCTCATATTTTTGGTTAAAAAAAAACGCAGTCGGTTTTTATTGATTGGTTTACGCAAAAGTTGCTGCGTTTACAAACTATGAGAATTAATTTTGGGCGCTTTTACATTTTTTTTTTTTACTAGTAAAGACGGCGATCTGCGATTTTTATCGGGACTGCGATATTGGGGCGGACATGTCGAACATCTTTGACACTTTTTTGGGACCAATGATATTTATACAGCAACCAGAAATTAAAATATCCACTGATTACTGTATAAATGTCATTGGCAGTGAAGGGGTTAACCTGCAGGGGGAGATCTAGGGGTTAACTGGGTTCCCTAGGCGTGTTCTAACTGTGAGGGGGCTGGGCTGCCAGGGGCATAAGAGATCTAACTGATCCCAGTGACAGGGATCAGTAGATCTTTTAAATGCCCATTAACAGGACGGGGAACCACTGTGTTTACATTGGCGGTTTCCCGTTCTTCCTCTCTGCCAGGTCATCATGGCTCGCCTGCGGACATCGGGTCTTCCCAAGTCGTGGGCACACTCCTGCAGAGTGCAGCGGGCAGGAGAGTGTGACGGAGGCGGCGCGCTCCCGCCCACTAGCTGTGCACTGGCGAGCCGCCGTTTATAGATGGCGATTCGCGATACAGCAACACTCTGCAGCAGTAAAAGTGTACGAGCCGGTCGGGAACCGGTTAAAGACTTCTTTATCTCCACCTAGGTCTATTGACTCTACTGAATTTAATACCTAAAGTATGTAAACTACACACAGTCAAACTTTTCCTGTCTACATTTCTGGCCACAAGGACAGAGAGAGGCCAAGGCCGGGAGAGGTAACCTCCTCCCTTTTCCCTTGCACCTTCCCCTACTTTACCCATATCCCTTCCTGCCTTTATTCCCTTTTTCTTCCCTCCCATCCCCTTCCTCTCACCTCTATGCACTAAAATTCTCCCTTGGTGGTAGATTCTCCTCATCCTCCATCCACCCCCTTTATTTAACCCCTTTTTCCCCAACCTGTTTCTCAAGCTTTTTTTTAACTTTGAATAAGGAACACTTCCATTGGGGAGATTTCCCTTCACTTCCTGTCCAATGGATAAAACAAGAAGTGGAAGAAAATTCCCACAAAGCCAGGGAATCCTTGGTTGTCACCAGGGTCAAATGAATTAGTGTCCCTATTGGAATTTTTTTCCAATATTCCTGTTTTTGTTTTTCCGAATCGCGGTAATTTGGCAGTTGCGGTAATTGGGAGATTTGGAAATTTGTGGTAATTCGGCAATTGCGGTAATTGCAGTAATTCGGCAATTCGTGGTAATTCTGCAATTGCGGTAATTCGGAACAGCCAAAAATCCAAAATTCGGAAATCAGAAAATTTGAAAATAGCTAAGAACATTTGAAATAATAACTAACTAATAACTATTAAATTATAGGTATTGGAATTTCGTTGAAAGTTTGGCTGTTAGTGAACTTAAATATGACATTTATCACTAATATCCATATTTTCAAGGAAATTACAATACCTATAATTTAATAGTTATTTATTATTATTTCAAATGTTCTTTCTTATTTCCAAATTTTGGAAATTCGGAAATAAGAAAGAACATTTGATATAATAATAGCTTTTATCATTTATAATAAGTTAAAATAATAAATGAAGAACTTATTATTTCAAATGTTCTTCCTTATTTCCGAATTTCCAAATTACTGCAATTGCCGAATTACTGCAATTGCCGAATTAGCACAAATTTCCGAACTTCCGCAACTACCAAAATTGCCGAATTACCACAAATTACCGAATTTCAGATTTCTGAAAGTTTTAATTTTCGAATTTCTGAATTCCAAATTTTTTGAAATTCCGAATTTCCAAAAAAAAAAAAAAATGAAAAAAAACCCCCAAATTTTTCAGTCATGCACAAGTCTAATGGCAAGGTGGCTCGGCTGCACGAATCGCCATAGTTGTACGTCGGGTCTTTGCATGCCAGATAGCGGGCATGCTGTGGGAGTGCACCCGCAGTTCCTTCAGACTCGATGTCTGCCGGCTGCCCACGATTGCTGTATACAGAGGCAGAATGGAGATCTGCCTATGTAAACAAGGCGAATACCTGTTCTGGCCGGGGATATCTCAGAGATCTTCTGTTCCCAGTGATCAGGAACATCGATCTCTGTGATGTCCCAGGCAGCTCACCCCCCCTACAGTTAGAACACACCCAGGGAACACAGTTAACCCCTTGATTGCCCCCTAGTGTTAACCCCTTCCCTGCCAGTGCCATTTATACATTGATCGCTGTATTTTTATAGCACTGATCAATGTAAAAATGTCACTGGTCCCCAAAAAGTGTAATTTGGGGTCAGATTTGTCCGCCTCAATGTCACAGTCCTGCTAAAAATTGCAGATCGTCGCCATTACCAGCAAAAACAATAAAAAAATAAATAAAAGTCCCTAAATCTTTCCCATAGTTTTTTGCGCAAACCAATCACTATACACCTATTGTGATTTTTTATTTGTAGAAGAATACATATTGACCTAAACTGATGAATAAATTAGATTTTTTTATATATTTTTTGGATATGTATTATAGCAGAAAGTTAAAAAAAAAATGTTTTTTTCAAAACTGTTATTTTTTTTTTTGTTTATAGCGCAAAAAAAAAAAAATTGCAGAGGTGATCAAATACCACCAAAAGAAAGCTCTATTTGTGGGAAAAAGAACATAAATTTTGTTTGAGTGCAGCGACACACGACCGGGCAAGTGTTAGTTAAAGTAACGCAGTGCTGTATCGCAAAAAATGGCCTGGTCATCCTTCCGGGGCTGAAGTTGTTAGAAATTAGTATACTTGGGGGCGTGGCCTGCAGTGGAGCCGAATGGCGGTGTAATTGCGACGCTCCAGAACAACGGGACGAAGCGGCACACAGCAGCCCAGGGAGAGCCATTCGAGCTACCATGGACAGCGGCCCAGGACCGGAGGAAACGGCAGGCATGTCTAAAAGGAGGAAGGGGGATTGCCAGACACAGCACCTGACGGACTTCTTCGGCCAGCAGCCGCAGCCAGGTAGACAATATGGCGCTGAGGCCTCCTCCACACCAGCGGCCAGGCAGCCGAAAAAAGACACTAGAAAGGGATCTTCACCCTATAATAGCAGCCCATCCAACAGTGGCCCATCCTCACTGTCCACACCGACATCCGCTAGCCCAGCCAAAACTAAATTGAATCTGGATGGAGAGGGATGCAGCCCAACCATGAGCCCCATAGTGAACTCATACGAGGACACAGGGGAGGACACTAGAGAGCTGCATGATTCAATAGAAACTTTCCCCACAGCAAACCAACCTGTCTTGGACCATACTGAAGGACATGTTAATGTCCCTGAGAAGCACAATAAATGCAGATATGATGTCCTGCATGTGCAGGGTGAGCTCAGAGCTACATGCTGTGGAGGGGAAAAACAAGATAGGAGAATGACAATAAAATAAAAAATAAAAATAAAAATAAAATGTGTATGTGATAGGATCTAAAATATGTGGGGCACAGGTTGTATAATAGGCCACCAACCAAAGTTAAGTACATGTGGTATTGGCGAAAATAAAATCATTAAAACCCATGTCGGAAACATAGCCAGAGGTTTACAATAGACATGTCCATAGGATAACACCGTCACGAGCGTCCCCCTGGTGGTGGTTTAGTATACCCACCAGATTGACTCAATTTTTGTTCCACAAAGTTTAAGCACTTTATGAAGGAGTTTTGGAGCACTGATTTGAGCACGGAGACACCTGCTTTATTATATGGAACTGTCCTATGAGCTATTTTTAAAGAATCAATAGAGCTATTTATGGACTTGCTATATCAGATTTTTATATTACATTTTCCACATGTCTTATTGCATTTATGATATTTATTGAATATCTGTTGCACTATCTATGCACTAAAGTCACTTTCTTATGTGTGCACTTTATATTTTGGCACTAGTTTAGGCACTATAGTCACTTTATACCACCTGTGTGAATATATGGCTTATTTACTGACTGCACAGTACAACTTATCTTATCATTAATATTGTTGTACTACTGTGTTTAGTATTAGTATTGCAGCAGCCGGTTCTTGCACTTATTATTTATTTACACTTATTCTCCATAGTACACTTGGTAGCGCAGGGGATCTACACTAATTTAAAAAATAAATTATACCACCCACAAGACATTCAGCCATTACTATGGCTCCCTATATAACTTGAAAGAAGACAAAAATACTAGACAACCCAACATACAACTAATTAACCAATTCTTAGAACAAATTGCACTTCCAAAAATAACCCCAGAACAATTATATAATTTAAACCTCCCTTTTACTATTCCAGAAATAAAAAAAGTAATAGATACACTACCCTGCAATAAATCCCCAGGACCAGATGGGTTTTGCAGGGAATACTATAGGCAATTCAGAGACACACTAGCTCCTCATTTGATCACAGTGTATGATGCAGCTGCTGCCTCCTCGTCCTTTCCCCAAGAGATGTTAAAGGCTATGATAGTGGCGTTGCCGAAGCCGGGGAAGGAACCGAATGTACCCTCTAATTTCAGACCCATCTCCCTTTTAAACGTAGATGTTAAGATATACGCTAAACTTATAGCGATGCGACTAATGGACATTCTCCCCGAGATAATAGACCCCGATCAAACAGGCTTCACCAAGGGCCGACAGGCCTCAGACGCCACCCGCAGACTTATAAATATAATACACCTAGCGGAGATGCAAAGGAGGCCTTCTCTGCTCCTAGCTTTGGAAGCAGAGAGGGCCTTCGATAGAATACATTGGCAGTATCTTAGGTTGGTGCTGGAGAAATTTGGATTCTCAGGAAACATTCTTACAGCCATTTTGGCTTTATATTCTAAACCCTCCACACAGGTTTACTCTGCGGGTGTACTGTCCAGGCCCTTTGACATATCTAATGGTACCCGCATGGGCGTCCGCAGAACTTTTTCCAGGGGGGGGGGGCATAATTTCAAGGTCATCCATGCTCTGCCCCTTTTTGACAATGTCATAATTACATTATCACGGTCAGACACTGCAGACGTAATACAGGAGATGGTCAGAGACTGCAGACATGATCCAGGAGATGGTCAGAGACTGCAGACGTGATACAGGAGATGGTCAGAGACTGCAGACATGATCCAGGAGATGATCAGAGACTGCAGACATGATCCAGGAGATGGTCAGAGACTGCAGACATGATCCAGGAGATGGTCAGAGACTGCAGACGTGATACAGGAGACAGTCAGAAACTGCAGACATGGTACAGGAGACCGTCAGAGACTGCAGACATGGCACAGGAGACGGTCAGAGACTGCGGACATAGTACAGGATACGGTCAGAGACTGCGGAAACGGTACAGGAGATGGTCAGAGACTGCAGACATAGTACAAGATACGGTCAGAGACTGCAGGCATAGTACAGGATACGGTCAGAGATTGCGGACGTAGTACAGGAGATGGTCAGAGACTGCAAACATAGTACAGGATACGGTCAGAGACTGCGGACATGGAACAGGAGACAGTCAGAGACTGCAGACATAGCACAGGAGACAGTCAAAGACTGCGGACATGGAACAGGAGACAGTCAGAGACTGCAGACATAGCACAGGAGACAGTCAGAGACTGTGGACATGGTACAGGAAATGGTCAGAGACTGCATACATGGCCCAAGAGACTGTCAGAAACTGCATACATGGCTCAAGAGGATAAGGACCTAGTGGGGAACCCCTGATCTGATCCCTGATTCCAGGGGGGGAATGGGTACCCGCCAGGGGTGCCCTCTGCCCCCACTAATTTTCAATCTATTGATGGAACCATTGCCCTCATATATTAGAACCCACCCAAGCATAAAAGGATTTCCAACGCAAAATGCTACTCACACTATCAGCCTATTCGCTGATGATATAATTATGATACTGACAGATGCGGAGACTTACCTGGCTTCGGCGCATGATGCGTTAGATCTGTTCAACCGCATATCATATTACAAAGTCAATGAAAATAAATCCTATATATTGGGACTGGGAATACACCAGGCAGTAAAAAAGAAACTCAGCTCATGGTTTCCATATCTGTAGCAGGATAGTGAAATAAAGTATTTGGGCATTAAACTTATAGCCAAGGTAGCTAACCTAGTGGAAGCAAACTATAACCCCTTCCTAGATGGCCTACAGCTGAAACTTCAAGACATGGCTAAATCAGAACTGTCATGGACAGGCAGGCTGGCAGCCTTTAAAATGGTGATCCTGCCACAACTGATATATATGTTTAGAACACTCCCAATCCCAGTACCAAATTCTTACTTTGATTCAACACAATCTCTAATAAACCGCTATCTGTGGAATGGTAAAAAAGCAAGGTGTGCCTATAGCAAGCTGACAACACATAGGAAAGTCGGAGGAATAGGACATCTAAGAATTAAAGACTATCATATAGCCTCGATATTTTCGCAAACACGAGCCTGGTTCTCCCAAGTAAAGCCCACAAAATGGATCCAACTAGAAAAATCTCAAGTCATAGGAGGAGACCTCCATGGGCTACTGCTGACCAGGGGGCTCAACAAACATATAAACACTACTCTCTCTCCTACAATTAAAGCTACACTCATGCAGTGGGGGGTATTACAAACAATAAATATGGAACACCATTGTACACAGACACTTTCACTACCTATCTCAAGCCTACAGCTAATAATCCCGGGGATTTAAATAAGGAGCTGGGTAGTTAAGGGGATCAAAACCATAGAAGACTTAAAAGTAGGACCTGCAGTTAAAACATTTAGAACACTACAAATTGAATATAACCTAGAGAGGTCAGACTACTACCGCTATTTACAAATTGCACACTTCATCCAATCTAACCCCAACACAGCTACCCAACTACCCATAAAAAGTAGTATCATATCTAACCAACCACTCTACTGTCATAAAGGGATTTCATTATTTTATAATGTACTTAATGACAAGAACATATTTAGAAAATCCACCTCTATTAAAGCCTGGGAACAAGACCTACAAAGTACAAACACAAATGAGCAATGGCAGAAAGCCCTCACAGTAAGTTATTCAGCAACGAAATGCGTAACCTTGTGGGAATTAACACATAAAATTCTACTACGTTGGTACCTCACTCCCACTAGAATCTCTAGATTCGACTCCCATACATCCACATTATGTTGGAGGGAATGCGGGGAGAGAGGAACACTGTACCATATACTATGGGCTTGCCCAAAAATAGTACCCTTTTGGAGAGAGGTGCAAAATACTCTCTCACAAATACAGAGCATGAATCACCCATTGACACCTGGACTAGCTGTCCTGTCTCTGGAGATAGAGGATATCCCAAGAACCTTAACCACTTCCCGACCGCCGTATGCAAATGATGGCTGGGAAGTGGCTTAGTTATCCTGACTGGACGTCATATGACGTCCTCAGGATAACAAGCTGCCGTGCGCCCAGGGGGGCGCGCATCACGGCGATCGGTGGTGTGGGAGGTCAGTCTGACCCCCCGCAATACCGATCTCGGTAAATCGCTTCGATCCGAAGCACTTTACCGTGTGACCAGCCGTGACCAATCACGGCTGGTCACAGTGTAACACAGGAAAGCCGTTTATCGGCTTTCCTGTACTCAGGTCTGCAGACCTGAGGAGTGGAGAGCCGATCGGCTGCATCCCTGACAGGGAGGGTTTGTGCTGATGATTTATCAGCACAGCCCTACTTCGGATCGCCACCCTAGACCACCAGGGAGCCTGCCCAGGGACCACCAGGGATGTACCTACCCAGTACCACCAGGGAGCCAACCAGGGACCACCAGGGAGCCGATCTGGACCACCAGGGAGACCCCCCTAGACCACCAGGTAAGTGACATAGTGCCCAGTGTGGATGGCACTCAGTGCCACCTTCAGATGCCACCCTAGACCACCAGGGAATGAGCCCCTATCAGTGTATATGCCCACCAGTGCCCCTATCAATGCATACCAGTGCCACATATCAGTGCCCACCATTGCCAACTACCAGTGCCCACCTATCAGTGCCCATTAGTGTCACCTATCAGTGCCCAGTGCTGCCTATGAGTGCCAATCAGTGCTGTCTATGAGTGCCCATCAGTGCTGCTTAGCAGTGTCCATCAGTGCTGCATATCAGTGCCCATCAGTGCTGTATATCAGTGCCACCTCTCAGTACCCGTCAGTGCTGCTTATCAGTGCCGCCTAACAGTGCTCATCATCGCTGCATATAAGTGCCTCATCATCAGTGCCACCTCATCAGTGCCGCCTCATCAGTGCCAATCAGTACTGCCACATCAGTGCCCGTCAGTGTAGCCTCATCAGTGCCCACCAGTGATGGAGAAAATTTACTTATTTACAAAGTTTTGTGACAAAAATAGAGAATTTTTTTTTTTCAAAATTTTTGGTCTTTTTTATTTGTAGCACAAAAAATAAAAACCGCAGGGGTGATCAAATACCACCAAAAGAAAGCTCTATTTGTGGGAACAAAATGATAAAAAATCTGTTTGGGTGCAGCGTCGCACGACCGCCCAATTGTCATTCAAAGTGCAATAGCACTGAAAGCTGAAAATTGGTCTGGTAGTAAAGTGTTCTAAGTGCCCGGTATTGAAGTGGTTAAGTGACATAATATTCCACTTTCTGCACAGTGCTAGGCTCTTACTGGTTTAGAAACTGGAAGACTAATAAAATCCCCACAATCCAGGAAACCATTAACCTTACTAATATCCACGCAAATTATGAACTGATGTTTGCAGCCTCTACGGGGAAACATAAGATGACTGCGAGGTGGAAACCGTAGACTGAGTGGTACAATAATAAATTTGCCCCCAAATAAGGTGGATATTCTATATAAATGTGAGACAACCAGGAATTACTATCCTACGATTCTCTATTTTTATTTCCTATAGTTCATGTTCTTTGTGTTATGTTAAAATTAAAATGGGCATGCAAAGACACATAATCGAAGATACAGGAATGGAAAGAAACATAGCAAAGTGGGGCTGGGGTCCTTGGCTGGCGGGTGTGGGGACGGGGTCCAACTCCCAGAAACCACAGCAGGCTCCCATAGGGGTGGTGGTGGGGGGGGGTGGGCTGCGTCCCTGCGCCTGGGCGGTGGGGACCACAGCAATAGCGGAAGAGCAAACAAATTACTCATAGGATTATGTATAAGTTGTAGTCATATACGATGTCAATGAGACAATCTGTGAGTGAATGAAAATGAAAGCTGTATATCATATAATTTTTGTATGCTGCTAAATTACTAATAAAGATTATTGAAAGAGAAATGAGTATACTTGGTAGAGGTCCCTCACTGAAGACCATGTTCTCTCAGACAATGTATCTGTTATTCTTGTGCTCCCTTTTATATCTATACTATGTACTTTATGCTGAATGTACAGATCGTCATTGCAAACCTGTATTAACCTCTGTTGTTCAACTGACAACAATATAGTCAGTTGAAAGAAAACCACATGTAGTCATGCCAACACATTGTGAAGGTATGGTCTACCCTTGTCCCTCTCTGGAACCAATGCAATGATGTGCAGCCCGCGGTGAAGTGAATGAAAGGCAAAAAAAGAACGTCAGGATATTGAAAGACTATTGATTTTGAAAACCTTTTGAGTGTAATAAGCTGTTGTATATTTAACTTGCCCTTCAGTTCAGTTTCTACTACTCTACAGTACTGTAAGCTCAGGCTCTAATTGCAATGTACTGGGAGGAGTGGGTGGATGATGTGTCTTAGAGGATTCAAAGGGACGCCAAGTTCCTCACCACGAGAGGCCTCATGACGGACGGACTGAAAAGACCTGTTGAGAAGGTAGCTTATTTGGGAAACTCAAAAGCAGATGCAGAAACTCTTGCTTAGATTTATGAAAGATATTGATGTTGGGTATTCCATGCTGAGACCCAGTGAACCCAAATATGTGTGATCCCCACATAATCACGGGACCACACTGCATGGAAAAGCACTACCTTCTGCCATTAAAGTGTTACTAAACCCAGGAGCCTGCAGTCACTATATCTGGTCTCCCCAGCACCCTGCATTCACTATATCTGGTCTCCCCAGGAACCTGCATTCACTATATCTGATCTCCCCAGGACCCTGCATTCACTATATCTGGTCTCCCCAGGACCCTGCATTCACTATATCTGGCCTCCCCAGGACCCTGCATTCACTATATCTGGTCTCCCCAAGACCCTGCATTCACTATATCTGGTCTCCCCAGGAACCTGCATTCACTATATCTGCTCTCCCCAGGACCCTGTATTCACTATATCTGGTCTCCCCAGGACCCTGCATTCACTATATCCGGTCTTTCCAGGAGCCTGCATTCACTATATTTGGTCTCCCCAGGACCCTGCAGTCACTATATCTGGTCTCTCCAGGACCCTGCAGTCACTATATCTGCTCTCTTCAGGACCCTGCATTCACTATATTTGGTCTCCCCAGGACTCTGCAGTCACTATATCTGGTCTCTCCAGGACCCTGCAGTCACTATATTTGGTCTCCCCAGGACCCTGCAGTAGCTAAATCTGGTCTCCCCAGGACCCTGTAATTGCTATATCTGGTCTCCCCAGGACCCTGCAGTCACTATATCTGCTCTCCCCAGGACCCTGCATACACTATATTTGGTCTCCCTAGGACTCTGCAGTCACTATATCTGGTCTCCCCAGGACCCTGCAGTCACTATATCTGCTCTCCCCAGGACCCTGCAGTCACTATATATGCTCTCCCCAGGACCCTGCATACACTATATTTGGTCTCCCTAGGACTCTGCAGTCACTATATCTGGTCTCTCCAGGACCCTGCAGTCACTATATCTGGTCTCCCCAGGACCCTGTATTCAATATATCTGGTCTCCCCAGGACCCTGCAGTCACTATATCTGCTCTTCCCAGGACCCTGCAGTCACTAGATTTGGTCTCCCCAAGACCCTGCAGTCACTATATTTGGTCTCCCCATGACCCTGCATTCACTATATCTGGTCTCCTCGGGACCCTCCATTCACTATATCTTGTCTCCCACAGTACACAGATCATGGAAATGCAATTATTTTAGTAAATATAAACTGCTAAATACTTTTCCACATTAGCAGTATATTACAGTCTTGTGACTTCTAACAGTGCCTGGTTAAAGCTTTTAGGAGTTTTCATACTGCACTGAGCTGTCATATCAGAATCCAGGACCCCTGACCCTCTGTCTGGAGAGTGCTGATTGGCCCTGTGCTGATCACATGCACTCTCCCTAGAAAAAAAAAAACAACTCTCTAGCAATACACACCAAACTGAGCATGTGCAGCCTGATTCCAGTAACTCGTTCTTATCTGGATTAGACATGTGCAGAGCAAAAAAATGTGTTTAGTTTAGTTTCAATTCGCTATATTCTTTTCTAGTGTATTGTTTTTTTCTCTGTTCTATTCCTTTGTTTTCTACTCTATTTTGTGCTCTTTGGAAATTGGAAAACTATTCAAATTCAAGGACTTTTCGAATTCGAATCTGAAAACTATTTGAATTTGAAAAGTATTCGAAAACGATTCGAAAATGATTCAAATTTTATCAAATTTTTTTTTCTCGTTATTTCGGATTCATTCAAATTCGGTACTATTGTAGTTCGGAAAGTCAGATACATCTGAATTTCCGAAAAACGAAAATTCGTCTGAATTTTAATACGGAACGAAACTAATTGCACATGTCTAATCTGGACCTGTTTTGGGGACAGTGGAAGAAGGGGAGGATCTGTGCATATAGGATCAAACTGTCTTTTTATACAATGCAGAGGATTAACCCCTTAGGTTCCAGTGGCGGCTGGTGAATTTTAGGATGGGGGGGTCAGACCCAGCACTTCCTTTTTGACCCCTCCCACTTCTCATACGCCCTACCCCTTATAGTTTCCACTCCTTGTGTCAGGAGTATACAGCCCAGCATCACCAAATAGGGTATACAGCATTACCAGATAGTGGTATACAGCATCACCAGATAGGAGTATACAGAGTCACCAGATAGCAGTATACACTCAGAGTCACCATATAGCAGTATACAGAGCCCAAGATAGCAGTATACAGAGTCACCATATCACAGTATACAGACCCCCAGATAGCATTATACAGAGCCCCAGATAGGGTATACAGTCACCAGCCCCCCCCCCAGGTCGGGACAAGTCGCGCACTTACCCCATCTAATAGGCAGGCTGGCAGTGTTGCAGAGATCGGCATGCGGAGAGTGGGCTGACAATAGGCAGAGGCAGCGCTTGCGGAGAGCTTGCTGAGAGCTGACAGTGTGCTTGAAAGTCCCGGCCGAGTGCTGTGCCTGCGTGAGTAATCACGCAGCCAGCATGTCTGCCGTAGTCCCCGCCAACAGTATCCAATGACAGAGAGTCATTGGCTCTGATGGCTCAGGGGGCAGCCAATCAGACTTTTTGTGTGCGCCTGTTCAGCGCACACACATAGACTTTAATGACTGACCAACCGGCTCACTACTTGCTGTCAGCTGACAGCAAGGAGCCGAGAAAAAAAAAAAGTCAATATACCGGCACCTCCTGCAGGGGGGCCGGGCTGACTTTTTCTTTTTTAATTTCCTTCTCAGCGGCGGGGAGGGAGCGCCCAAGCACCCCTTATACACCAGCCGCTGTTAGGTTCCACGGACATTATAACAAGGATGCTTCACTGCATATACAGACTGATTTCACTGGTGTGGATTTAGTAACACTTTCATTCTTAATGCCACCCCTGCATGTTGAAATGAATGGGCTGCCAAAAACTCTCTGCTTGTGCAAAAAACGTATGCGTTCTAGCACACCTTTATGGTCGGGATGAGCCCTAATTTTGTTTTGTTTTTGTTTTGATTCACCAGGAATTTTCTTAAACTGATTTAAACTGTATGTGCAGTTGGGTTTTAATTCAGGGTATATAGATAGTTTGACTGCATGTGTGTATGTTAGATCGTTATTTTTGTGTACAACTTCATTACCTTATTAATAACTTACTGTAGCTTGCATTTTTCTGTATTACATTCAGTAAAGATACCATTTTTACACCTTTGATCTGTGTAAATGCCTATATTCCTACAACTTGAGATAACATTCCCTTTAGCATTACTTCTATGCATGCTAAACACATCTGAAATGAATCTCAAATGTAAAGAACATTTCTCTCTAAGGTGCTAAAACATGCTGTGTCTAATTGTTATAGGGCACTGTGCCTGTGTATATCAACCCTTAAATTGACTTTTATCAACATTCAATGTGGTAGGAGCCTAGAATTCAAACCAAATGTGCTTCTGGTTGGGTAAGCATCTAATTCAGCCTTTCTCAAACTTTTTGTCATGGAGGAACCCTTGAAATCATTTTTATCTCCCCTACACCAGTGGTTCTCAACCCTGTCCTCAAGTACCCCCAACAGGCCATGTTTGCAGGTTTTCCTTTATCCTGCACAGGTGATTTAAATCATAGTCAATGGCTTGGTATGTTGGACAGCTATTTTATCTAAGGGCCGGTTCACACTGCAGCGGGGCGGAGCGGCGCGACCTCGCGGCCCGTTCACATCTAGGCGAATTGTCAGGCGACTTGAGTCGCCTGACAATTCGCCTCAATGCTGTGCAAATGGGACCGTTCTAATAGGAGCGAATCGCTTTGCTCCACCTTAGAAAAATGGTCCCTGCACTATTTTTAGGGCGATCTCAGGCGGCTTGCATTGACTTCTATGATAGAAGTCTCCTAGCAAGCCGCTTTGAGATCGCCTGGAGCGCTGCATTGCGCCGCTCCGCGCCGCTCCGCCTCGCTACAGTGTGAACCGGCCCTAAGGGTCCTTTCACACACACGGACCGTTCATCAGTTCATCAGTTTATCAGTTCATCAGTTCATCCGTTTTTCATCCGTTTTTCATCCGTTTTTTCATCCGTTTTTTTCATCCGTTTTTTCATCTATGGTCATCAGTTTTTCATCAGTTTTTTTTTACATTCACTACCAATGCAAAAAACGGATGAAAAACTGACCGTTCGTCAGTTTACATCCGTTTTTCGTCCGATCCGTTTTTTTGATGGATGAAAAATAGGACTTTCATCCGTTCAAAAAAACGGATGCTGACGGAAGCGGATGAAAACTGATGAAAATAGCTGATCATCTGTTGTCATCTGTTTTTCCATAGAGTTGCATTAATGTCAGTTTTTCATCCGTCAACGGATGGATGAAAAACGGACAAACGGTCCGTATGTGTGAAAGGGGCCTAAGAGAAATTCCCAAAACATGGCCTGTTGGGGGTACTTGAGGACAGAGTTGAGAACCACCGCCCTACACCAGTGGTTCTCAACCAGTCCTCAAATCCCCTCAACAGGCCAGGTTTTGGGAATTTCTCTTAGATAAAATAGCTGTCCAAAATACCAAACCAATGACTCTGATTTAAAGCACCTGTGCAAGATAAAGGAAAACCTGCAAACATGGTCTGTTGGGGGTACTTGAGGACAGGGTTGAGAACCACTGCCCTATAAAACCCCTATAACCCCTACAAAAATGGTTATATCCACAACTCACAGTATATTGGTGTGATCAGTAAGTTATTGCACATATATGGGAGAATAATGAATGTGGTATTTCCAGAGCATCCATTCTTAACCAGGGTTCTATGGCACACTAGGGTCCCTCCAGAATTTGCTAGGGGCTACTCGAGCTGTGGATAATTGACCTACCATCTGATGGGGCCTATGTAGTTCTTTATACAAATTTTCAAAGCAAGAGGCATTACATCAGATTTTTTACCTGAAAGCTTGGCAATCTGACCACCAGTGTAGGGCCAATACTTCCCATTGACCACCAATTTAAGGGGCATTCTTCCCGCTGACCCTTGATAAAATATTTTTAGCAAGGGTTCCCTGACACCTGAAAATTATTTTAACCACTTTAAGACCGGCCACCGTACATATACTGCGGCAGGCTGGCTCTATTGCGTGAAATGACGTACTGTGATACGTAGATACTGTGGGCGCACGCGCACCATGGGAGTGTGCCCGCTGGTCCAGCGGACTCGATGTCCGCCGGCCACCCATGATCACTCCATGGAGAGGCAGAATGGGGATCTGCCTATGTAAACAAGGCGGATCCCCGTTCTGACAGGAGACAACAATGAGATCTGCTGTTCTCAGTGATCAGGAACAACGATCTCAGTGTTGTCCCAGTGAGCCCATACCCCTACAGTTAGAACACATCCAGGGAACACAGTTAACCCTTTGATCACCTCCTAGTGTTAACCCCTTCCCTGCCAGTGTCATTTATACATTGATCAGTGCATTTTTTTAGCACTGATCAATGTAATAATGTCACTGGTCCCCAAAAACTGTCACTTGATGTCAGATTTGTCCCCTGCAATGTCACAGCCTCGTTAAAAATTGCAGATCACCGCCATTACCAGTAAAAACTCAAAAAACGAATAAATAAATAAAAGTCCCTAAATCTATCCCATAGTTTGTAGACACTATAACTTCTGCACAAACCAATCAATAAACGCTTATTGCGATTTTTTACCAAAAATACATAGCAAAATACATATTGACCTAAACTGATAAATAAATTCGTTTTTTTATATATTTTTTTTGCATATGTTTTATAGCAGAAAGTAAAAAATATTGTTTTTTTTTTTCAAAATTGCCGGTCTTTGTTTTGTTTATAGCGCAGAAAATAAAAACCGCAGAGGTGATCAAATACCACCGCTATTTGTGGGAAAAAAAGGACATCAATTTTATTTGGGAACAGCATCACACGAACACGCAATTGCCAGTTAATGATATTCGCTATTCTCACACTGATCCTCCTCCCGGCCAATCAGGAAGCCCTTATTGGTCAGGGAGTCTTAGGACTCCCTGGCCAATCGTGTCTCAGGACACACTTCCTGTTAGTGTTTGGCCAGAAGGAGAATGTCGCCTGTGTGCTCGCCAGAGTGGCCCCGGCTCTTCCTTCTCCCTGCCTCCATGCCTCTCGGGTGACCACTGGCGTCCATCTCCTGCGAGGGGGCATTGTGACCACCACTGTCCGTCTCCACCAGCCCCAGCTGCCACTGTCACTGAGACATGAGATAAGGAAGATCTGTTAGACACGCTAGGATATGTATTCCAGCTGTCAATAAAATTACATGGATGTTTTCTTACTCGGGTAAATAACAGAGACAGTGGAAAGAAAATCTGCCCCATGAACACAGTACACTATGGGGTTGATTTACTAAAGGCAAATAGACGGTGCATTTTGCAAGAGCAGTTGCTCCAGAGCTTAGTAAATGAGCAGAAGCTCTGCTAACTTCCATTATCCAATCATGTACAAGCAAAAATGCAGATTTGTTTTATTTCCAGGGTCAATCCCTGGGAAAATAGTGTGGAAACACACCCAAAATCCCCCCCACACTGCAAAAAAGTACCAAAAATGGCCGTATTCTGTGCTAAGCAGTGCAAATATAAACATTTAAACTATAAACATGTAACTAGTGCTATTAGCAATGTGATTACGTTAAACAAAAGTCAAAAACCATATTCCTCCATTTACATGAAGGTCAGGGTAATGTAACCCAGCCAGCACAAAGTTCCTCCTTACATCAGAGCCTACAAGATTCCCCCTTACAGTTCAAGGGAACTCTGACATAAAGGGGAATGCTGCATATCATGATCTAAAGGGGACTCAGATATAAGGGGGGGCTCTGGTGACCAGAGACCACCTCATATCAGAGTCCACTGCGTTCCCCTTTACATCAGAGTTCCCACTTACATCAGGGTCTTCAGCATTGCCCTTTACATCAGAATTCCCCTTCACATCAGCGTCCACAGAGTTTGCTCTTGCACTGTAATGAGGACTCCTGCAGACTGATGTAAGGGGGAATGCTGGGAACACTGATGTGGGGGGGACTCTGGTGACCAGAGACCACCATCGGCAGAGTGAGGTGAGGGGTCCTGATAGAAGGGGGAACATTTTTATCACTCCCCCCCTTACATCAGTGCCCCCCCTCAGACTGGCCTGGCGGCACTGTCACTGACCTCCTCTCAGGTGCACCATGCAGGACTCAGTCAGATGGCTCCAGCTTGGCAGCTCTGCCTTTATCCTATAGTCTCCTCTTCACAGTCCACACATGTCTGACTTCTCCCATGATCCTGATGACGCTCCCATCCTTGACTCCTCTCCAGACTTCCCCTCATAGACTGCATACATGATAAAAGACAAGAGATGGTCAGAGATTGTGGACATGATACAAGAGATGGTTAGAGGCTGCGGACATGATACGAGAGATGGTCAGAGATTGTGGACATGATACGAGAGATGGTTAGAGGCTGTGGACAGGGTACAGGAGTTGGTTAAGGCTGTGGACATGGTACAAGAGATGGTTAGAGGCTGCGGACATGGTACAGGAGATGGTTAGAGGCTGCGAACATGATACAAGAGATGGCTAGAGGCTGCAGATATGTTATGGCCAGAGGCTGCAGACATGATACAAGAGACAGTTAGAGGCTGCGGACATAATACAGGAGGTGGTTAGAGGCTGTGGATATGATACAAGAGATGATTAGAGGCTGAAAATATGTTATGCCCAGAGGCTGCGGACATGATACAAGAGATGGTTATAGGCTGCGGACATGATACAAGAGATGGTTATAGGCTGCGGACATGATACAAGAGACAGTTAGAGGCTGTGGACATAATACAGGAGGTGGTTAGAGGCTGTGGACATGATACAAGAGATGGTTAGAGGCTGAAAATATGTTATGCCCAGAGGTTGCGGACATGATACAAGAGATGGTTATAGGCTGCGGACATGATACAAGAGATGGTTAGAGGCTGTGGACATAATACAGGAGGTGGTTAGAGGCTGTGGACATGATACAAGAGATGGTTAGAAGGTGAGTATATGTTATGGCTAGAGGCTGCGGACATGATACAAGAGATAGCTAGAGGCTGCGGACATGATACAAGAGATGGCTAGAGGCTGCAGACATGATACAAGAGATGGCTAGAGGCTGCGGATATGTTATGGCCAGAGGCTGCAGACATGATACAAGAGACGGTTAGAGACTGCGGACATAATACAGGAGGTGGTTAGAGGCTGTGGACATGATACAAGAGATGGTTAGAGGCTGAAAATATGTTATGCCCAGAGGTTGCGGAAATGATACAAGAGATGGTTATAGGCTGCGGACATGATACAAGAGATGGCTAGAGGCTGCGGACATGATACAAGAGATGGCTAGAGGCTGCAGACATGATACAAGAGATGGCTAGAGGCTGCGGATATGTTATGGCCAGAGGCTGCAGACATGATACAAGAGATGGTTAGAGGCTGCGGACATAATACAGGAGGTGGTTAGAGGCTGTGGACATGATACAAGAGATGGTTGGAGGGTGAGTATATTATATGGCTAGAGGCTGTGGACATGATACAAGAGATGGCTAGAGGCTGAGGACATGATACAAGAGATGGCTAGAGGCTGAGGACATGATACAAGAGATGGCTAGAGGCTGCGGACATGATAGAAGAGATGGTTAGAGGCTGCGGACATAATACAGGAGGTGGTTAGAGACTGGGGACATGATACAAGAGATGGTTAGAGGCTGCAGGCATAATACAGGAGGTGGTTAGAGGCTGTGGACATAATACAGGAGGTGGTTATCGGCTGTGGACATGATACACTAGATGGTTAGAGGCTGTGGATATAATACAGGAGGAGTTTAGAGGCTGTGGACATGATACAGGAGGTGGTTAGAGGCTGTGGACATGATACAAGAGATGGTTAGAGACTGCGGACATAATACAGGAGGTGGTTAGAGGCTGTGGACATGATACAAGAGATGGTTAGAGGCTGCGGACATAATACAGGAGGTGGTTAGAGGCTGTGGACATGATACAAGAGATGGTTAGAAGGTGAGCATATGTTATGGCTAGAGGCTGCGGACATGATACAAGAGATAGCTAGAGGCTGCGGACATGATACAAGAGATGGTTATAGGCTGCGGACATGATACAAGAGATGGTTAGAGGCTGCGGACATAATACAGGAGGTGGTTAGAGGCTGTGGACATGATACAAGAGATGGTTAGAAGGTGAGTATATGTTATGGCTAGAGGCTGCGGACATGATACAAGACACGGTTAGAGGCTGCAGACATAATACAGGAGGTGGTTAGAGGCTGTGGACATGATACAAGAGATGGTTAGAGGCTGAAAATATGTTATGCCCAGAGGTTGCGGACATGATACAAGAGATGGTTATAGTTGGTAGAGAACATAGTACAGGT
>BLSH010279723.1:78877-105963 GCA_018402905.1 Glandirana rugosa | reverse complement strand
ATTGTTTTTAACATGTTATGCCTATATCCAGCCGCTAGATGGCATCCCCAGGCCCCCTCCTCTCCTTTTTTCCTCCCTCCTCCCCTTTCTCCACATATAGCAGTGAGCTCTTCCTATCACTCTACTGCCTGATGAAAGAGTGCGCCTGCTCCACACACCGCAGGCCTGCAGACTCTGAAACGCGTCGCATGCCAGTGACGCGGGACGCTGTGCGCCTGGACCCCGGGATTTCCTCACCATCTCCATCGCCACGAGGGGAATCATACAGATACGACCGCAGGCGGTCGCCCCAACCGATGGACTGTCTTCCCACGGATGACCAGCACACAGGGACCCGCAGGAAATAGACACTGCTATCCATATATGTCTATCCGCAGACTAAAGTGCGGACACGCTCTCCTAAGACTCTGAATCTGTGAGTGTAATCTTCCTGTGCATTTTTACTGTAATAAAACTTTCTGCATTTAGAGGCGCCTTCTCTCTGTTATTGTATCCACGGCTTCAGGGGGCAGAGATGGCATGCCTGATGCTGCAATATAGGATAGGGACATGTCTCCCTCAGCAGGCACCGAAGTCCTGGAGGACCGGTCCTCTATATTGTAAAGCCCCTGAAAAAAAGATTGGAACTCCCCAGCTATTTCCGGGGAGGATGTAAGTTTCTGACCCTGGGCGCCGGTAATGTGGGAGATGGAGGTCCTGGTTTGGGGGCCCCTCAGTGCCCGAGCCAGGAGGGTACCCGGTTTGTTAGAAAACTCAAAGAAGGATCGGTGTGCTCAGGCCAGTTTTTGTTTGGTTTTGTGGAAGAGCAAGGTGCTCAGTTCCTCCCTTGCCCGTAGGAGATCCTGGTAGGTCGACTGGGCCAGGCTGGCTTTATGGGCTTGTTCCAATTTTTGGACCAAGTCAAGTAATTCGTCTACTCGCTTAGACCTCTCACGTTTTAGCCGGGCCCCTATTTTCATCAGGATTCCCCGGGTCACTGTTTTGTGTGCCTCCCAGACCACGAGTGGGTTGTCCACCGACGGGGCATTCATGGGGAAGAAGTCGCGGATAGCCGTGAGAAGCTCTGCCCTGGTCTCCTCCGACTGCAGGAGGGATTCATTTAGCCTCCAAGAGGGAGGGGGTCTCGAGGTCGGGCCCCACTGGAGGGTCAAGTGTACAGGGGCATGATCCAAAAGAGAAATGATGTCAATGGATGCGGAGACTACTCTGGCAAGTTCGCCCTGGGGGATGAGAAGGTAGTCCAGGCGAGAATATGTATGGTGTACTGGCGAGAAAAAAGAGTAGTCTCTGGACTGCGGGTGGAGTATACGCCAGGGATCAGTAAGGTGGAGAAGTTGGAGGTCTGCCTTGAGAAGTTTTAGGCGAGAGTAGGAAAGGTGGGACGCACCCCTGGAAACATCCAGGAGGGGATCCAGGGCAAAATTAAGATCGCCTCCAAAGATCATGATGCCCTCTTGGAACATCAACTCAATTCTTGCTAGGCACCATCGAAAAGTATTCCCAGGAGAGGGATGTTGCTTTGGGAGCCAATGGTGATCTTTCAGCTGCCAGTAATTGCAATAGCCTTGTTCTTATTTATTATTGGCAAAAAATAAAGATAGTTCAAGCTTTTCCAGCAGGTGTTTAGATCTGCTATATAACTACATTAACATTGCAAATATTTACTGATAGTGTGCCCATTAGTATTTTGCACCCAGGTATTTCAATATAGCTTACAGGCAGAATTCTTCTATTTTGGGATTGTCTTCTTGATTTGCAATGCTCCAGCATGTGGAATTTAAGAGTTAGTGACAAGTGTAAACTGGTGAATTCACAAACACAGTTGATTAAAATATTTAGAACTTGTGAATTAATTTCTTTTTTTGGAAATGTGTAAAGAGTTGCACCTGCTCTTCTATGTTAATTGCTAAGTCACCAATAAAGAAGAAAACTGGAGGTGAATGCAGTCAAATCAATTATACAAATTGAAGGTGCTATGATATGTAAACATACCTCTCAAGAAATAAACAGGAACTCTAAAGGTGGCACCCAGAAAAGGTCTATTACATAAAATGATTTGTTAAAAAAAAGAACATATTTGACTATTACAGGATATTAAAAGTCAAGGTAAATATAAAAAAGTATACATGTATGGTAATTTGACCATTACGATATTCAACATACTACATTTAATATTTCCTCAGAAGGTTGACATGGTATGCGGATTTATCCACTTCTTCAGGATTGTTATAGACAATATCTTCTCAAGAATTCCTTTCACATTTTTTACTTTCTTTTTTAATTTTTCCACTTTTTTCATATTTCCATTTTCCCAATTGTTAGTTCATCTCATCTCACTTTCACATCTCTTCTCTTGCATCTGTCACAGCAATCACACACATTTCGCGATCAGTCTTCACGGCCGATGTTGTATAAATTCCATCGTTCTGCTCTTCTCCTCTACCTCTAAGGCCTGGTTCACATCTATGCATTTTTAGTGCGTTTTCAGTTTTGCAGAAACACACTACAGTCCAGACTAAGCCCTGGTGGGTGGGGCAAGATGCATCATCGTAGTCTGCAGAGCAGTGCTGAGGCTGCCATTTATACAAGCATTTTATAGAGAGACACTGCGCTATGGGCAAAAAGAAAAAAAGCAATATATATGTTTGGAAACATGGATGGAGGACAGTAAGGAGATTTTTACACTATTGGAGCTTTTTATCTCCTTTTTTGGATCTATACCCTCAACATTGGGAGTACCCGTGGGGAGCCAACCCTGGATGGTGAATGTCCCCTTCCCCATCAACCTTATTGGATTATGGAATGATGTATGGAGTCCTATAACCAACCGGTGGCTGCTAGTCTTACAAGTAAGACCAACCTGGACCTGAGTCGTTCTGGGATAGTGTGACGTATGCCTTCTGGTTCCAGGATATCCGGAGTCTTATAGATATATTTGGGCGCAAGTGTATCTTACTTCTGGTAAGCCTCTTATCTAAATGGGATTGGATTCCCCCCAAGATTCCATATCTCCATCTCTATAGTTTGATACCATTTGTGGCTTACACTTGGTAAAACTTTGATGATTTTAATCTTTGATAAACTTGGATGAACTTTTCTTTTTCCTTTCTTTCTCATATAGATTGAGTCATATATCACTATCATTTTTTTTACATTATTAAGAGTTTTAGTTGTTTTGCATATATACAAGAATTAACTAAGTTCGAGCTGGGCGAGGGGTGGTTCCTCTTCCTTATTCATATACACTACTGGATGCATGATATTCCAATGCCGGCACCCCTTCTCCTGAGTACCAGCAGGATAGTGCATCTTTGCTTGGAGCCGCACCATAAGGTTTATGCTGCTCAAGACTTCAGTTATGTAATACATGGGCTGTAAGTAATGCAAAAATGGGCATCATTTTTATAAACTTACATAGGTCAATCAAATCTCACATGTTGGTAGAGTAGCTCTTCCTTTATAGCAACATATCTTCTTTTTCATTGCAGGTAAATAATGTATTCCAAGTGAAAGAAATGTGCTGTCATTGAGCTCTTGATGATGGAGGGGTGCAGGCTATCCAATGTCCAAAGAAAGCTATAGAATATTTATTGAGATGCCACACAACCCCTCCTTCATTAGGAACTCAATGACGGCACATTACTTTTGTTTGGAATTCATTATTTACCTGCAATGAAAAAGAAGAAGGGTTACTATTGAGAAAGAGTTAAGGCCCGTACACCCGGTCCGATTGTCGGTCAACAACGGTCGTCCAACAGCCTGTTCGCCGAAAATCTGATTGTGTGTACGCACGATTGTACAGCCGATTTCCAATCGTCGCCCAACAGAAGTTGAACGAAGATACTAGAAAACTTGTGTTGGCCAACAAGGAGTTGACCGATTGTTGACTCATGTGTACAGATGTTGACCAACCAAAAGTTGGAAGTGCAAGCACGTATGCTTGGAATCACATTTACCTGAACTTCCTCCTTATATGCTCGGAACACGTCACTACGTTCGGCTTTGATGGCCGATTACTTGTTTCGCGTTAGTACGCTAGACCAAACCGCCGTCGCCCAATTTGGAGAAAAGTTGGACTTTCGGTTGACCAACCATCGGGTCATGTGTACGAGGCTTTACTCAAACGGTCAAGTCCAAATCCTCTGAGGCAGCTGCAGGCACCATTCAGATACCGTTTTTTTCTTCAGACGATTCTGCGTCTGATAAAAGTGGTCTTAGCGGTGGATTAGCCGCGAGATCACTTTTATCAGCGGCGGGAGAGGTGCCCCCCTTCCCACCGCTTTCCGGTCATCTCCGCCGCTTACCGGACCCGCCGGCAGAGATGATCCGATCCTCTCCCCCCAGTGTCCGGGATCCGACTGAGCGGCTGCTGAAACCGCTCACTTGGCTGAAGCCGCTCACTCGGCTCCATAACATGGCGGGGCAGAAATGACGCCAGAAGTCACGTGCGCCCAACGATCTTAAAGGGCCCGTTTTTTTTTTTTTTTTTGGGCTGTCTTTTTTCAAATTTTTTTTTTTTTTTCATTTTATTGTACATATGAGATGTGAGGACTTTTTGACCCCAGATCTCATATTTAAGAGGACCTGTCATGCTTTTTTCTATTACAAGGAATGTTTACATTTCTTGTAATAGGAATAAAAGTGATCAAATTTTTTTTTAAAGAACAGTGTAAAAATAAAAAGTAAAAAGGGAAATAAATAATTAAAAAAAAATAAAAAATTTGAAGTGCTCCGTCCCGCCGAGCTCGCACGCAGAAGCGAACGCATACGTAAGTCCCACCCACATATGAAAACGGTGTTCAAACCACACATGTGAGGTATCGCCGCGATCGTTAGAGCGAGAGCAATAATTCTAGCACTAGACCTCCTCTGTAACGCAAAAGTGCTAACCTGTAGAATTTTTTAAACATCACCAATAGAGATTTTTAAGTTGCAAAGTTTGTCGCCATTCCGCGAGCTGACGCAATTTTGAAGCATGACATGTTGGGTATCATTTTACTTGCCGTAACATTATCTTTCACAATATGGAAAAAAATTGACCTAACTTTACTGTTTACTAAAAAACTAAATTTATTCAAAAAAATGCACGCTTGGAAGACCGCTGCGCAAATACGGTGTGACATAAAGTTTTGCAATGACGGCCATGTTATTCTCTAGGGTGTTAGAAAAAAATATATATAATGTTTGGGGGTTCTACATAATTGTATAGAAAAAATACCTGTTTTTAAGTCGTAACACAGAACCCAAAAAACAGGCCCGGTATGGAAGTGGTTAAAAATGGAGTCCTATTGCAGCCATGATGAAGTGCATCACAGTGCACATGAAGGATTTTGGTCAATTGCCCTACATTGTTAGCCCATTCATAACTCATGTGCTTTAATGCACTGCAATGGCCAAGGGAAATTCAAGTTAAATTGGTTCAGAGTTTATAAGCAGATATTTATAAACTAGTGCCGTTTTCTTCTTTTAAAATGCCTGGATATTTAAGTTGGATTTTGTGATTGCTTAGGTAGCTACTTGATATGCAATTGTCAGCAAACCCAATGTAGTGACTTTTCAGCCAGGTCATAATATGCAGTCCACTTAAACCATCATAAACATATACACATCTATTGGACTTTTCGCTTGCTTACTAGTGTTCAGTCTTTCTGTCTCTTATTATGCATTGGGGATATGGCTTTGATTGACTGACAGAGAGTCAAGGAATAATGAGATGTGTTCCCCCTACCCAATGTCATTGTGTTTTAGTTTAAACCCTAATAAAGAAGCATAGCATGTCAAAAACATTACATGGTGAGGAGAATCCAACCCCATAATCCATTTTGGCAACCAGCAGAAGTCAGGCTTCCATTGTATCCCACTTTCTCATTGGTCAGTGTTCATTGAGTCAGAGGCTTGGCACCTGCTATCCAGGTTAGAGCGTGGACTCACAAAATAAACTGGAAGAAACACTGAAAGCCCAAATCCATTGCCTCTTTCCTGCCCCTGTCCCCATTAGAGCACCCTTACTGCCATTATTTTTTTAATAAATCACCGTATACATACCTTGCTAGAATGGATCTTTAGTTCTAAAAAGGAAGGCTGTGTGTCCTCTTTCTTCTTTTTTTTCTTTTGGTTATGGGTGGGTCCTGAATTCTGAAGAGAAAAATTACCATTTATTGATGTTCGCTTCAGCATTCTGTGAGCACTGGGCAGCTTGACGTACCCCAGGGGGCCAGTCTATGAAGACCTGGGTTCTCAGGAGATGGATTTGATGACATTGAGCACCATTCAACTTGAAAGAGTTGCAGAGTTGCAATGAGTATTGCAGCAAACCTTCTTATTTTAATCTTTAAACCCCATCTATTTTTAAATGCCATTCTAAACTGGAGTTGGGCTGTAACTAGTTCAATAAAGCAGATTGTTCACTAGGCAGCTGGTGCAGAAAATTTTAATTTGCCACAAACTGACCCACATCAAATATAGTGCTTATCAGGACTAGAAGATCTATCTCTAGTAGTAAGCTTGAAGTCATCATAAGCAGAGCAAATCAAAAGGGGTAAATGGCATTTACTGGTGGGAGCAAAAAATAAAAAAAATGCTAGTACCTTTGAGTGTCATGGCCAGGGGTCAGGTCTCTGAGTCCAGTTGCTGTAGCAGTCGAGAGGCCCCCACCAACCAGCTAGATAAGTACAGATGCAGGTCACCCCGGCGAATGACACAGATTCCCCCGAGGTGCGGAGTCTAAGTACTAACTAGAGTTCACCAGAGCTCCTGATAGTGGAGATGGGTTTTGCTGTGTGTTACTACCCAGTTGCGGTCTTTAGGATTTCCCCACCAGGAAGTGAGAAAGTCAGGGTCCAGTAGCAGATATAGCAGGCAGGGATAAGCAGAAGGGTAGTCGGTAAACAAGTCAAAGGTTGTTAATGAGTGGTTGAAGGTTGGGATCAAGTTGAAGGGTAGTCAAGGAACAAGCCAAGGGTCAGTAACAAGTAGTAGTGAAGATGTGGATGGCAGCAGGACTGACAAAAGTGAGATAATGTCTGGAGTGGGCACAATAATTACGAAGTGCAAAGGCATGGCTTAAATAAGGATTTCATGGGAGGAGCAAGGAGTTCAAACAAGGTTCAAGGCAGGAGCATTCAAGGAGTTGTCCAGTGAGCTGTCCAGCATTCCAGATGGCTCAGTAAGAAGAGACATTGCCAGGCACAACAGAATTCACAGGTTCAGATCTGCGCCTTGACAATGAGTTTGGGGCACAGTGTGAACTAAAGCGGCGTTCCACCTAAAAGAGGAACCTCAGCTTATATGCTCCCCCCCCATCCGGTGCCACATTTGGCACCTTTCAGGGAGAGGGGGGAACGAGTACCTGATTTTGACAGGTACCCTTCCCCACTTCTGGGAGACAGTGCCGTCCCTCAGAAGTTTGGCCCCCATCCTCCTTCCTTCACCACTGGGCCAGTGCGCAGTAGGGAACTGGCTGGGAAGCCGAAACGCTTCACTGCCAGTTTCCATTAACATGAATGGTGGTAGCAGCACCCAACAGCTGATCCGAAAATCTGCTAGAGTGCCGACATGGCGGGAACCCTAGACAGGTAAGTATCCTAATATTAAAAGTCAGCAGCCACAATATTTATTTTGTGAGGGGGCGGAATGCCTCTTACTCTTTTTTCTCACACAAGACAGTGCTGGTGCTAGCCAATTGGCTTTAATGATATTATAAATGTTGGACAGGTTCCAACTAGGGTTAACTTGGAGCTTAGCCAAGACTTCTACTCTTTGACTTTGGTAGTAAATGGGATAATGGAGGAGGGAATAGAAGGTAAGAAAACCTTCTGCAATAGTCTTCTTTAGTGTGAACTGTATGGGCAAAGCTCAGGTTAACCTCAAGCTAGAAAATTATTGAAAACATTTTGAGTACAGCTTGATTAAGCAAGGACAAAAATCCAATTTCACTTAGTCTGCCTTTTTGTTTTCTGAATATGGAGATGTATGGCTCCAGGCCTGGGTGTTTATATGTATTCCTATAAAATTATCCAAAAGAGATTTAAATGCCTTTGGTTTAGAGGAAATCATAGCCTGTAAAAGAAGTGTATAAATCCAATGTCTGAAAAAAAAAATTATACAGCCGTTCACCTACAGGCGCACTGTGCAAAATATTATTCTAATTTTAATGGGGGCAACAAAAAAAATCAACTTTCTAAATTCACAGAAATGTCACAATTCTTTGTGCTAAATCTCCATGACAAAACCATTATAATTTCACGGAGATTATAAAAATGATTCACATATGTTAGATTCCTAAGGCGTGAGTTAATTATATAATGAACAACCCTAATGTATTCTTGGTATTAATTCCCTCTTTGATAGGAATGCCACAGGCATGAAATCTTGAAGCTTAACCGGGATGATGACTTAACTTAAATGGAATAATCAAAGAATTGTTTTTTACTCTTCTTGGAGGAGTTTTCGGACGTTTCGGTGAAAGTTTTACAAATATATTTTTCTGTTCTCTGAAAACACAAGTTCATTATTAGGATTTACATCTACTTTCGTTTTTTTTACATGCTTGTAGACATTTCAAGCTGGGCAATTTCATCCTACATTACACATATAGGAAACACATGAAAGACCAACCCGCTAACTGTACTTCCATATGTTATTGGTTTTTCAATAAACTTGATGCAATGTAACTGAAGGCAATGTGACTGCCGCAATACTACTGGGTCTGCGGAACATCCGAAGGATGGCATTGACTTTGCCTTGATTTATATGGCATTTGCTTTCTGCGAGTGTACTGCATTAGTTACTGACACTGCAAGTTTGTCTATATTGTGGCTCTGCGGTCATATAGCTGGGCAGTGGAAGGGACACTAATAACTCTATGGGGAACTGAATTTGATAAGCAGCTATCCATCCTTGTCCACCTTATTTCCAGTCTAATGGCCTGTGGTATAGCGGACACGTCAGGGGATGTAAAACATGTAATAACCGCATACTCCTTCATAACTGATCCCAGGTCTGGATATTATTGTGTTTCACGTAACTTCAGGCCATACACATATGAAATACACAGGGATTCTTTGTTTCCTGATATATATGTAGGCTGTATATTTATTGTTATTGAAATCAATTATACAGGGACCCTGTCTCCCTTCATTTTAATAATAATATAACCATAATATTGTATGCATATTTCAAGCGGCTGTAAACCTCTGCCTTGAAAAATTAACAAAGCATATCCTTCTATAAATGATATATATGACCTAAGTGCTGTCAATATTGTAAACAAACCAAAAATTTTAATATTATTCCAAATTATTAGGCCTCATACACACGGGCGTATATAAAAAAATAAACAAAACGTCGGGCCCGATGTCAAGGAAAAAAGGCGACGTTTTTCGGCGTTATGTATTGACGTTTTTCGGCGTTAGTGAGCGTCGGCGTCAATAGGCGTTTTTAAAAAAAAAAAATCATCCCTCTGCTATTTTTCAACCTAAAAACTTTGGCGTCAAAAAACGCCGGTAAACTCAGGTACAATATTAGTTGGCGTTTGTTGGCGTTAGTTGGCGCTTTGTGGCGTCGGCGTCAAAAAACGCCAACATTTTGCAGTCTCAGAACGCGAGGGCTGTGGGTTCTACTTTCTGCTCACTAACGCCGACGCCACCTACAGCTCAAAAACGCCGACGTTTTTATGGGGCCATTGACTAACATGGGGAGCAGAAAAAAACGTCAGTAGACGCCGGCGTCAAAAAACGCCCGTGTGTATGAGGCCTAAATGACGTGTACATACATTATCCCTTATACACCAGGTGTGCAAAATTGGCATTTAAGCAAAACATATTGCTCTATTCATTAAAAAAAAATAAAAGTATCCACAAATAAACAATGTGTTGAGATTCTTGACAAAGTGCAGTCCGTGCTGGTATTATCTTGATACCGGTGAATAAAAAGTGCAAATCTGGGACAGCAAACATCCTAGAATAAAGCATTCCCCTATGTGCACAGCTACATCCAAGGCAGGTTTGGGAGTACCAGACATTAAGAAATATTACAAAGCCATCCTGATAACCCAAGCTAAATACTGGTGATCCCTATCTGAACACCCCTCATGGGTCCAAATCAAAGAATCTTCTCTGGGACCCTCTCCCAGATCTCTTCTTACTGCCCTCTGGCTGCACTACAATCTGCATCATTCCTTTCTTAACACAGTAAATGCCATGTCCAAAATCTGGAACTCATGTTGGCAACATGGCAAAGAGCTGTCACCACGAGTTTTAAAGTTCTTCCCTCTCTCCTCCTGGAACATATATGTGCAGATCTATCCACCTAAACATGGTCAGCAGCTGGAGCCTCATGCATCGAGGACATATACGATAAAGGAGTTCTGCACACATTCCAGGACCTCCACTCGCAATATCAGATCCCCAACAATGAATTCTACAAATACCTCCGGATGCGCCATGTGCTACAAACAATTACGTGGTCAGACAACACTCTCAACGCTGATATTCAAACATTTTGGTATATTTTCTGCATGCTATTTTCCTGTAAAAGCCTTTCTTGTGTAAACTTTCAAAAGCCATGTGACTGCTGCTGGATGTGATGTCAGCAGCCCCATCAGCAGTGGCAGCTGGTGCTCCCAGATATCCCTGTACATCCTCCCCCTGCCCAGCCAATATGGTTGCTTCTCCTCTCTGCCAATCGGGTCTCAGGACCTGCTTCCTGATTGGTCAGGACGAGAATCAGGAAAACAATAGCGAATATTAATTTGCTATTGTCACACAACTAGGTGGGCTTAGGGCGCAGTGCTCTGCACCCCGAGCCCACCTTTTTTTAAGCCAATTAGAGCCTCAGGCTCTCATCACATGCTTCACAAAAGTAAAAATTAAAATTGATGCGTCCGGAACCCTTCATGTAGATTGGAGCTGGTCACATGGATAGTGGGGGTGGTGCCCGTGCGCCCCCTAAGGACGGGCGGCCACTGCCCAGCAGACTCAAGTGGCATTCCATAGGTTTCCCCTTTGCTCCTCCCCTCGCAGCAACATAAAAAAGGTTATGTAGAGAGTTAAGGGGAGGGGCAGAGGAGCTATCCCAGCACAGACAGTAATTACACACTCCCAGAAGAGGAGAGGGCTATGCGGTACAAGGAAGGGGCCATGTTGGGGTATTTACTCTTTCTGGAGTGATTGAATTCCTTGGCAAAATCATTAATGGAAAGTAAAAGCACTGCAGGTAAACATTGAAAATACTTTTATTGTGCATTTGCCTGCATGTTTAAGTTACTGAGAAGCTGTATTTGACCCCTCGCTGCCCACCCACAGTACATTTACTGCGTGCAACTGGAGCGGGCAGGCTGGATGATAAACATGTATGCCATCCAGCCTGTTACAGATTAGAGGCGTGCAGCATGCCGCTCCCATGACTGCTGTGCCCTGGCTGGTTTAAGCTGCATAGCGATCGCATGATCACAATCTCAACATTTCATTCATAACAGCTGTGTTTCCTATGGTGTGATGCTGTGATTCGCCCACAGCTATCACATGGTACCTGGGCCAATCACAGCATGTGATTGACACAGCTTTATTCAATCACAAGTCACTAGGTCATAGCATTGCTGTTACAATGATCATCATTGTAACAGCTATCAAAGTGTAAAAAAAAAAATCCCTGATCACCATTGAGAGTAGTACAGTGTTACTATGGTGACACTGAACTACTTTGATGAAAGTATGTAAAAAAAAATATTGTTAAATATAATGTTGAAAAACATTTAAAAAAATGAATAAAAATGTATTATTATTATTTTTTTTAACATACTGTCATTAAACAGTATCCCTAATTACCACCACACCAGTCTTATGATGACTCTGTACTGCACTGGTGACAGTATGTAAAAATAAAATGTGAAAAAAAAATGATTACATTTCTTCATTTTCCAAAAAATTGTGACTTCAAGACTTCAAAAATCTTGCCATGCCTTTTACTAACCTCTTCATGCCTAAGCCTTTTTATGACACTTGTTGCTTACAAGTTAAAGTCCATATTTTTTTTGCTAGAAAATTACTTAGAACCCCCAAACAATATATAAATATATTTTAGTAGAGACGCTAGAGAATTTAATGCTCATTGCTGCAATATTTTATGTCACATCTTTGAAATGCAACCTTTTTGGGAAAAAATACACATAAAAAATAAACAACACAGTGAAGTTAGCACAATTTTTTTGTACTTAGTGAAAGATGTTGCGCTGAGTAAATAGATACCTAACAATTTTATGTTACACGGTCATGCTTTAAAATTGTGCACTCTCATGTAATGGCGACACACTATGGTAAAATCTCCAAAGTCAATGCTTTAAAAACTTCTACCAGTTTAGAGTTACAGGGGAGGGCTAGTGCTAGAATCATTGCCCTCACTCTAACGCTATACCTCACATGTGTGGTTTGAACACTGTTTACATTTGCGGGTGCAACTTACGTATGCATTCGCTTCTGCGCACAAGCACGGAGGGACGGGGCTCTTTACATTTTTTTATTTTTTAATTTATTTTTTATTTTTTTACACTGTCCCTTTATTTATTTATTTTTTCTGATCACTTTTATTGCTGTCACAAGGAATGTAAACATCCCTTGTAAATAACCCTTGTCACAGTAATAGGCAGTGACAGGTATTCTTTAACCACTTCAATACTGGGCACTTAAACCCCCTTCCTTCCCGGACCAATTTTCAGCTTTCAGCGCTGTTGCAGTTTGAATGACAATTGCGCGGTCGTGCGACGTTGTACCCATATGTATTTTTTATCATTTTTTTCACACAAATAGAGCTTTCTTTTGGTGGTATTTAATCACCCCTGTTTTTTTTTTTATTTTTTGAGCTATAAATTAAAAAAAGACTGAAAATTTTCAAAAACAATGCATTTTTTCTGCGTTTCTGTTATAAAATTTTACAAATAAGTAATTTCTCTTCATAAATTTTGACCAAAAATGATACTGCTATATTTCTTTAGTAAAAATAACCCAAATCGGAGTTTATTTGGTGTTGGCGGACAGACAGATGTAACGGGGACTGTGACAGATGTGACGGGGACATACAGATGTTTTGGGGACTGTTTTATGGGGACACTTATATGTATGGGGAAAGGGGTATCAGTGTGCTTGGTGCACTTTGTGGGGGGCGATCTGTGACAGCTTTCTGCATGAAATCCTCATCATGCAGAGAGCTGTTACCTATCTGCAGATTCCCCCGCACTCCCCCCCCCCCTGCACTGAGCTCTCACTGAGCTCGGCGGGGGGAGAACTGTCACAGAGACGTTCGTCTCTGTTTACAATGTGACGGCTGTGATTGGACACAGCCGTCACATGATCGGGAGGGCCAGTCACTGTGCCCGTATCCCGATCTCTGCTCAGCTGGATCCTGTGATCATAATGATCACAGGATCCAGCAGCAGCGCGCCGCGTGGCCGCGCTGCGAGCTCCCGTTCTGCAGGACGTAAATACACGTCCTGTCAGAACGGGGAAGCGCCCACCCGGCCGTATATGTACAGTGGCCGGGTGGGAAGTGGTTAAGACCTATAAGACCCTAAATCCCTCCTTTGCACTTAAAAGCATTCAAAAAGCCAAGTTGACTGTTTTTATTGCTGCCATTTCTTTTTAAATTTGGGCCTTTAAGTCTACAGTAAATCCGAAGTGGTGTCATTCCGGCTTCCGGGAAACCTCTATCCCGATCAAAGCCGATTGCAGCTTTGTTTGGGTCTCTGGCCAGCCGGTGGACATTCAAGAAGGAAGGGTGGCCCCTGGAAGTCGCACATCTATGCTGCCCTGCTACAATGAATGGAGTGGCAACCTCAGCCTGGACTCCGATCAAGCCACAACTCCAACATGTTTCACTCCACCCCCCGGAGCTTAGTCATAAGGATTGTGCCGGCTGGTTGCTTGGGCCTCCTGGTGGGACGGGAAAGCCCGGGAGAGCCACATAAGGTGGTGGGAGGGGGGCCTCCCGTCCCACTGCTTATGATAATGAACGAGCAGCTGCTTAGCCACATAGATTGTTACCATAAGAAATCTGACCGTCGGCTCTAAAAAACAGTACTGGGGTGATGCCTGCAGCTGCATACCAGGTACAACCCCTTCTAGCCAAGGACCGCATATGGCACACGGTCAACATCAAGGGTCTAAATGCCTGTGACCGTCTAGTTCCAAAAAGGGGTAATTTGTGGGGTATTTGTACCGTCCTGGCATTTAAGGGACTCAATAAATTAGATAGGCCTCTCTTAAACATTAATCTGGATATATACCCTCTGTCCTATAGAATAATCATAGCTAATACTCTGACCGCTGCAAGAATAACTATCACCAAATTGTGGAAATCATCTGAGGCCCCCAACCTATCTGATACTGTCATCAGACTAAACACTCAAGCCCATTATGAACAGATGCTAGCTCAAAAGAACTATAACCTAGCAAAATGTAAAAGGCATTGGCACTGTTGGATGAACCATCCGAAAACATCTAACTCACTGAAAGAGATCTATAAAAACATATAACAATATTATTGGTAAATATCTAAAGAAAACCCATTTATGAAACGGAACAGACCCTACAAACTTCCTTCTTCCATAATCTCCTATTATCTAACCAACTATAAATTTACTCAGTTCTCGACTCTGTAATTACCTATTTACAGTTTGTACCCATTGGGGTAAATAGGTAACATAGTTGATGTTTTATAACAGTCGAGAACCAGAGGCTTTACAAGGTAAATGTAGTCTTTTTGTTACCTGCTTTAAAGCTTTGATCTATATGGAAATTGTTATCTTGATTGCCTATGTTAAACGAGAGCGCATTTGATTTTGTTTTGTTTTGTTTGTTTCCTTCCTATAGGTTGTACTTATTTCTTTTCTTCTACTTTTTATAATCTATTGGAAAAAAATTCAATAAAAACTTGTGAAAGTTAAGAAATTAGATAGACCGTTGATACATCGGGATTGATCAGTTTTAAAAAATACCATAGTTTGTGGACGCTATAAATTTCACACAAACCAATTAATATACACTAATTGGGATTTTTTTTTTTACTAAAGACATATAGCAGAACACATTGTGGCCTAAATGTAGGAAGAAATGTGATTGTATTGGATGTTTTTTAACAAAAATTATATACATTATATATGCAGTATATAAATGTTGCTTGTTTGTTTCTTTTAAACATTTCTGATCTTTTTTCTTTTTTAACCACTTCACCCCCAGAAGGATTTCCCACTTTAGGACCAGAGCACTTTTTGCGATTCAGCACTGCGCCGCTTTAACTGACAATTGCGTGGTCTTGCGACATTGTACCCAAACAAAATTTGCATCCTTTTTTTTCCCACAAATAGACCTTTCTTTTGGTGGTATTTCATCACCGCTGCGTCATTTCTGATCACCGCTATAAACAAAAAAACAGTGACAATTTTGCAAAAAAAAACAATATTTCTTACTTTTTGCCATAATATATAACCAAAAAAAATATATAAAATATTGATTTTTTTCATCGGTTTTGGCCGATTTATATTCTTTCTCATATTTTTGTTTAAAAAAATTGCAATCGGTGTTTATTGATTGGTTTGCACAAAAGTTGCTGCGTTTACAAATGATAAGAATTAATTTATAGGGTTTTTTTATTTTTTACTAGTAATGGTGGCGATCTGCGATTTTTAGCGGTACTGCAATATTGCGGCGGACATGTCGAATCATTTTGACACTGTTTTGGGACCATTGGCATTTATACAGCGATCAGTGCTATGAAAATGCATTGATTACTGTATAAATGCCACTGGCAGTGAAGGGGTTAACCTGGAGGGGGCGCTCTAAGGGGTTAACTGTGTTCCCTCAGTGTGTTCTAACTGTATGGGCGCTGGGCTGGTTGGGGGAGGGGAGTGATTGCGGCTCCCATACACAGGGAGCCTGTGATCAAATCCCTTCCCCCTCTGTCAGAAAGGAGATCCGTGTTTACATACACAGACCCCCGTTCTGCCACTCTGGGGGGGTGATCGCGGGTAACCGGTGGACATCGAGTCCGCCCTACCCGCTCCCTGCCCCCCCAGAACGCAGTGCACTCACAGTGCACAATCTTGCAGCTGCCGTGAGGTGATGGCGGTTTGCGATAACGAGCCAAGCTGCCGCCGTCAAGCCACGGCGGGCTGTCGGCAACTGGTTAATAGAAAACAATTAAATTAAAAGCCCAGAGGTGATCAAATACCAGCAAAAGAAAGCTCTATTTGTGTGAAAAAATGATATAGATTTTTTTTGAATACAGCGTTGCATGACGCAATTACCAGTTAAAGTAGCGCAGAGCTGAATAGCAACAAATGGCCTGGTCATGAAGGGGGTAAAACCTTTCAGAGGTCAAGTGGTTAAAGGGGCTTCCTCTATTAATTAATTTGTTTATTTTTATGGTCTTTCTAAGCTCCTGTATTAAGTCAATTATCTGACCGTGTTTAGTAATATAGTTAAAATATTTTGCAATGTGTCAATGGACTGAAAAGTCAACGATGAAAGATCTAATATGTCAGATCTTTTTTGTCTTATGCAGTCCAACAGTCTATAGCTCAGTGGTTCTCAACTCCGGTCCTCGGGACCCACTAACAGGCCAGGTTTGCAGGATAACTGAAATACATCACAGGTGATGGAATTTGCTGCTCAGTGATTGCAGTATTCTAGTCTGCATCTCCCCAAGGTAATACTTAAAACCTGGCCTGTTGGTGGGTCCCGAGGACAGGAGTTGAGAACCACTGCTATAGATAAATGGAAAGGGATTCTTGGTGCATGTCTCTGGTACAACTGTCTCTAGTAATATGTTAGAAGTCTACTGTAATATACACTATATTGCCAAAAGTATTGGGACACCTGCCTTTACATGGCAATGAACTTTAATGGCCTCCCAGTCTTAGTCCGTAGGGTTCAATATTGAGTTGGCCCACCCTTTGCAGCTATAACAGCTTCAACTCTTCTGGGAAGGCTGTCCACAAGGTTTAGGAGTGTCTATGGGAATGTTTGATCATTCTTCCAGAAGTGCATTTGTGAGGTCAGACACTGATGTTGGATGAGAAGGCCTGGCTCTCAGTCTCTCTTTCAATTCATCCCAAAGGTGTTCTATCGGGTTGAGGTCAGGACAAGTTCCTCCACCCCAAATTCACTCATCTACTGTATGTCTTTATGGACCTTGCTTTGTGCATTGGTGCGCAGTCATGTTGGAACAGAAATGGGCCATCACTAAACTGTTCCCACAAAGCTGGGAGCTTGAAATTGTCCGAAATGTCTTGGTATAAGAGTTCCCTTCACTGGAACTAAGGGGCCAAGCCCAACCCCAGGAAATCAACCCCACACCATAATCCCCCCTCCACCAAATGATTTGCACCAGTGCACAAAGCAAGGTCCATAAAGACATGGATGAGCAAGTTTGGGGTGGAGGAACTTGACTGGCCTGCACAGAGTCCTGACCTCAACCAGATAGAACACCTTTGAATGTGAATTAGAGTGGAACTGCAAGCCAGACCTTCTCATCCAACATCAGTGCCTGACCTCACAAATGCGCTTCTGGAAGAATGGTCAAACATTCCCATAGACACGCTCCTAAACCTTGTGGACAGCCTTCCCAGAAGAGTTGAAGCTGTTATTGCTGCAAAGGGTGGGCCAGTTCAATATTGAACCTTACAGACTAATACTGGGGTGCCATTAAAGTTCATGTGCGTGTAAAGGCAGGAGTCCCAAAACTTTTGACAATATAGTATATTTTTGATCTAACAATCTCTACTGATATGGCAGAAGTATGGCATACATGCAAATACACACATAAGTGCAGCACTCATATAAAGTATCATCTTGAACATTGGAGTGATAGCAATTATTCTAGAGCCACAATTTGCAATTAGCTCTAAACTCATAACCTGTAGTTTTAAAGCGTTACACATGGCCAGTTTTAGATATTGTAGTTTGGCATCGTTTCACAGGTGTGCCCAATTTTAAATCTTGACATTTTTAGTATTTATTTATTCTACACAGCATCCGATTTGACTTTGTACCCAAATTATGGATATTAAATTGTGTGCACTAAAATTCATTTATTCATAAATGGCTGTGCAAATATCATGCAACATATAAAATTGATACAACCACCATTTTATTCTCCAGGGTCTCTGCTTTTCAGAAAATATATAATCTTAGTGGGTTCTAAGTAATTTTCTAGCAAAAGAAATTATGATTTTAACCACTTAAGGACCGCCCTACGTACATGCACTGCGGCAGGAAGCCCCTTAAGCGCAAAATCACATACCTATATGTGATTCCTCTGATGGGCTCTGGGGCGTGCGCACGCCACTGGAGCCCCGCTCCCATTGCGATTGGACATAGCAGAAGCCAATCAACGTGTCCGCCGGCCACCCGTGGCCATTTACAGGAGAGACAGAATGGAGGTCTGCCTATGTAAACAAGGCAGACTGCTGTTCTGTCAGAGAGAACGAGAGGGATCTTGTGTTCCTGCTAATCAGTAACACACATAGGCGTGTGCAGGGGGTGTGCCAGGTGTGCCTGGGCACACCCTAATAACTATGTGCGGTGCCAAATCCCCCTCCTGGCCAAGCTCCCCCCTGCAGTGTTGCTGGCTTCCCTTCTCTTCTTTCCTTCCGGCTGCTGAGGGGGATGTTTCAGAATGGAGAACAGGGGAAGGGGTTAATCAATATGTTATTTACCAACCCCTTTCTTTTCTAAATGAACACAGAGAACACACTCACTCACTGTGTTCATTCATAACTGAAGCTTAGTTAACTGTGTTTCCTATGCTTCAGATTTTAAATGAATAGGAAGCGGCTCAGCACAGAGCAATTCCTATTCATTCACTGTCCCATACAGCTGAGGCTGCAGAGAAAAGGATGTGTGTTTGAGCTTTGGGGTGCAACACCCTAATGTAATAGGCTGCGTACACCTATGGTAACACAGATGTCTCTCTTCCTCCAGTCAGTCCATCCCCCACACAGTTAGAAAGCACTCCCTTGGAGCACACTTAACCCTTTGATCGCCCCTGATGTTAACCCCTTCCCTGCCAGTGTAATTTATACAGTGACAGTGCATTTTTTTATCACTGATCACTGTATTGCTGTCACTGGTCTCCAAAAAGTGTCACTTAGTGTCAGATTTGTCCATCGCAATATCGCAGTCCCGATAAAAAATTTGCTGATCGCCTCCATTACTAGTACAAATAAAAAGTCCATAAATCTATCCCCTATTTTGTAGACGCTATAACTTTTGCGCAAAACCAATCAATATACGCTTTTTTGGGGGGTTATTTTAACCAAAAATATGTAGCAGAATAATTATTGGCCTAAATTGATAAATACATTTGATTTTTTACATTTTTTTTTATTGGATGTTTTATAGCAGAAAGTAAAAAATATATATTTTTTTGTTTTTCAAAATTTTCACTCTTGTTTTGTTTTTAGCGCGAAAAATAAAAACAGCAGAGGTGATCAAATACCGCCAAAAGAAAGCGCTATTTGTGGAAAAAAAAGGACATAAATTTTATTTGGGTACAACGTCGCACAACCGCACAATTGTCGGCTAAAGTAACGCAGTGGCGAATTGCAAAAAGTGGCCTGGTCAGGAAGGGGATAAAACCGTCCGGGGCTGAAGTGGTTAACTACTTCCCGACCGCGTGTCGCATATTTACTTCTGCAGTGTGGCACTGTACTGCGAATTGCCGCACATAAGCGGCGATTCACACGTGTGCAGCTAGCAGGCAGGAGCGCGCAACCGGGGGCGCGCTCTCGTGCCCGCCGCACTCTGCAGGAGTGTGCCTGTGGCTAGGGCGGACCTGGTGTCTACCGGCGAGCCGTGATGTACCGCCAGAGAAGAAGAACGGGGAACCGCTGATGTAAACAAGGCAGTTCCCCGCTCTGACAGGCAGCATGTAAGAGATCTACTGATTGCTGTCACTGGGATCAGTTAGATCTCTTATGCCTCTGGCAGCCCAGCCCCCTCACAGTTAGAACACGCCTAGGGAACACAGTTAACCCCTAGATCTCCCCCTGCAGGTTAACCCCTTCACTGCCAATGACATTTACACCGTAATCAGTGGATATTTACATTTCTAATTGCTGTCTAAATGTCATTGGTCCCAAAAAAGTGTCAAAAATGTCCGACATGTCCACCACAATATCGCAGTCCCGATAAAAATCACAGATCGCCGCCATTACTAGTAAAATAAAAAAAAAAAAATGTAAAAACGCCGTAAATAAATTCTCATGGTTTGTAAACACGGCAACTTTTGAGCAAACCAATCAATAGACGCCGATTGCGATTTTTTTTTTTACCGAAAATATGAGGAAGAATATAAATTGGCCAAAACCGATGAATAAATTTGTTTTTTTTTTGGATTTGTATTTTAGCAAAAAAGTATAAAATATTGTTTTTTTTTGCAAAATTGTTGCTCTTTTTTTGTTTATAGCGGTGATCAGAAATGATGCAGAGGGGATCAAATACCACCAAAAGAAAGCTCTATTTGTGGGGAAAAAAGGACGCAAATTTTGTTTTTGTACAACGTCGCACGACCGCACAATTGTCAGTTAAAACAACGCAGTGCCGAATCGCAAAAAGTGCTCTGGTCCTAAAGTGTGAAGTTCTTCCAGGGGGGATATGATCAACATGTACAAATATATAAGTGGTCCATATAGTGAACTTGGTGTGGAGTTATTTACTTTAAGGTCATCACAAAGGACAAGGGGGCACTCTTTACGTCTAGAGGAAAAAAGATTCCATCTACAAATACGGAAAGGTTTCTTCACAGTAAGAGCTGTGAAAATGAGGAATAGACTCCCTCCAGAGGTGGTTTTGGCCAGCATGGTAGATTGCTTTAAAAAAGGCCTGGATTCTTTCCTTAATGTAAATAATATAACTGGGTACTAACATTTATAGGTAAAGTTGATCCAGGGTGAATCCGATTGCCTCTCGGGGAATCAGGAAGGAATTTTTTCCCCCGTTATAGCAAATTGGATCCATGCTTTGCTGGGGTTTTTTGCCTTCCTCTGGATGAACTGTGGGTGAAGGATTGTATATGGGATTATTTGGTTGTGTATGTGTATATATATATATATGTATAAAATTGTTTTTTGTTTTTTTTGGTTGAACTGGATGGACTTGTGTCTTTTTTCAACCTGACTAACTATGTAACTATGTAACTATGTGAAGTGGTTAACATGTATGTGAAAAATTAAAAAATTGCCCCGGACAGCAAGTAAGAGAATGCAAGCATTTTAGTTTCATATATCCACTGTAGTATTTCTCTTGCATCAAAATACAGTATCATATGGTGAGATACCGCTTAATTTCATCGTGCTCTAGGGCTTAACATCATACCTACATTTGGAATTATGAAGGAGTGAGATATATTCATTCAGCGTTATCTGGTACAGTAAATATATAACAAAAGGCTTGCTAGTTAGGCCCTGTGGGGTGTTCAAATAAATATCTGTATTCCAAAAATAACACGTACAATTTCTCTCCTGCAGTCTTGAATCGGGTGATAGTAGAGAATAATCTTTATTAAGGGTCATATATGTTACAATGATTGAGTAGGTCAGGAATGGAAAGAAAGGAATGGAACAAAAGAAGAAAAATAAATTCCTAAGGTAGGGAGATGCAGGTTTTGTTGAACTCTGAGCCCAGCCAACATCCTCAAGAGTTATAGCTATTGGTCATACATGGTATTGTCAAAAGTATTGGGACACCTGCCTTTACATGCACATTAATTTTAATAGCATCCCAGTCTTAGTCTGTAGGGATCAATATTGAGTTGGCCCACCCTCTGCAGCTATAACAGCTTCAATTCTTCTGGGAAGGCTGTCCACAAGGTTTAGGAGTTTCTATGGGAGTGTTTGACCATTCTTCCAGAAGAGCATTTGTGAGGTCAGGCACTGATGATGGATGAGAAGGCCTAGCTCACAGCCTCCGCTCTAAGGCTAGCCATACATTATACAATTTTCTTCTATAGATTTCCTTTAGATTTGCCAAAACTATATAATATGAGGTCACACCTAAACCCTTTCAATGTGTATGCATTCATGCATGCTCTTGAACTACATACTTGAAGGTAAATCTAAAGCACAGGTGTCAAACACAAGGCCCGCGGGCCGAATCCGGCCCTCCAGGCCATTTCATGTGGCCCTTGCACCTCTCCTGCAGCTGCAGGGGAGCTCCAGCCCACCTCTGGTCCTCCTCCAGACCCTGTACTTTCTGCTTTCCAGCAATGCATCCAGCTTCTTCCCAGCAGCAGCATAAGGTAAGGGGGTGCACTTTGATGTAAGGGAGGGTGGAGGATTCAACTTCTGATGGTGGGGGTGACTCTTGACATCTAATGTAAGGGAAGGGGATGCTCTGGACATATAGTCTTAAAGATACAACCGGCCCTTTTATGGGCAATCATAATGCTGATGTGGCCCACAATGAAATTGAGTTTGACACCACTGATCTAAAGGAAATCTAACAAGAAAATTGTATAACGTATGGCCAGCTTAATTCATCCCAAAGGTGTTCTTTCGGGTTGAGGCCAGGACTCTGTGCAAACCAGTCAAGTTCCTCCACCCAAAAACTCACTCATCCATGTCTTTATGGACCTTGTTTTGTTCAGCGGTGCGCAGTCATGTTGGAACAGGAAGGAGCCATCCCCAAACTGTTCCCACAAATTTCGGAGCATGACATTTTCCAAAATGTCTTGGTATGCTGACACCTAAAGAGTTCCCTTCACTGGAACTAAGGGGCCAAGTTCAACCCCTGAAAGACAACACCACACCATAACCCCCCCTCCACCAAATTATTCAGAGGGGTGGCCCAAGGCTTTTGGCAATATAGTGTTGATGAGTGAGTTTGGGGTGAAGGAACTTGACTGGCCTGCACAGAGCCCTGACCTCAACCTGATAGAACATATTTGAGAAGAATTAGAGTGGAGACTGCGAGCCAGGTCTTCTCATACAATATCAGTGCCTGATCTCACAAATGCTCTTCTGGAAGAATGGTCAAACATTCCCATAGACACTCATAAACCTTGTGGAAAGCCTTCCCAGAAGAGTTGAAGCTGTTATAGCTGCAAAGGGTGGGCCAACTCAATATTGAACCCTACAGACTAAGACTGGGATGCCATTCAATGTTTATGTGCGTGTAAAGTCAGATGTCCCAATACTTTTGATAATATAATGTATTTGCACATCCATGTTCCAACAGTACTCTTATAATATATTCAGGCAGATCATGTGGTAGGGAAGTTGTCATTTGTGCCTTTATCCTGGGAGAGCATCCATTCCATCTGATAGAAGGTGGGCATTTCAAGTACCCATGCCGATACATAGCTAGGGGTGTCTCTTTCTAAGTTTTTAGCAATAACCTTGCAATGCCGCGGTCAGAAAATGATGCACTGAGCTGTTCTTTATTTTTATGTTCCAGGGGTCATAGATAGTAGAGTAAGGCTGGAAATGTAAAGGGTAGTGTTTCCTGTGATTTTCTGGTATATATAAAAAATCTTTTCTGAAAAAGATATTATTAGATGACATGCCCCACATATATAGGGCATTGTCCCTTCTGCCAAAGAACACCACCAACATGTATTTAGCAAAGATGGATCTAATCTATAAAGAACCAATGGGCACTGATACCAGCACAGGTGGATCTTATAGCTTTGTTCTTGTGCTCAGGAAGAGATGGAAAACTTTTGGTTGAATTCAAATGTTTTATTCCAATTCAGACTTTTGAAGCGCCCTTCCAGATAGGTTGTTTGGTAAATTCAGTTCTTTTTGGATCCTCTGTAATCATTGGAGCAGCTAATGATTTCTCTGGGCTGTTCTAGATCTCACAGGCTGCAGGTTTGATTGCTTTCCCCTGCATTTGGGAGGCTTCCGAAACATACTGTAGAGGGCTGGGAGAGACAAATGGTCAGCTTGACTATTTATTGTGCTGCAGAAAATCCCTGGGAAGGGGACCATAAATAGTATGAGGTCTGGAGCGGCCTGTGTTCTTGTCCTAGTTGCAGTAGTTCCTACCTCAGGGGCAGCTGCCACTTTGAGGCAGTTCTCTAGGGAGTCTGCTGATTTTCATGGAGGTCCCAGCTATGGAGTTGGGGGGCCTATTCTTAATTACCTTTGGAGCTAGCTAAGCAGTTTTGCCTTAGGATCTAAAGAGTGCCTGGTAGAGGGTAGAAGGTGTGTAGCTGCCCTGGGAGTACCGATCTGAGCTCTGGATCCTAGTATATTTTTGCTGATCTACTTTTAGGGTGCCAGTGGTGGCTTACTTTCAGAGACCACTCTTACAGAGGCTCAGTTCTGGCCTTCCCCTTTGTTTCTGGCTTATAGGCCATTCAAAGAAGTTTCACCTAATGAAGTGTGTCCTTCTGTTACAAGTCAGCATTTTTGGAGTATCCCATAGAAGTTTTGTCTTAGGATCTGGTCCAGAGAACTCACTAAAGAGTGCCTGGTAGAGGGTAGAAGGTGTGTAACTGCCCCGGGAGTACTGATCTGACCTCTAGATCCTAGTGCCTCTTTGCTGATCTACTTTTAGGGTGCCAGTGGTAGCTTACTCTCTGAGACAACTCTTACAGAGTCTTAGTTTTTGTCCTTACCCATTGTTTCTGGCTTAAAGGTCATTCAAAGAAGTTTCACCTAATGAAATGTGTCCTTCTGTTAGTCAGCATTTTTGAAGTATCCCATAGGACCTAACCCCCCCCCCCCCCCCCCCCTAGACAGAATGGACTGTTGCCTGTGTGATGTGTAGCCTCTACACTGTTTGGGGAAGAACCAGTTAAAACCAGCTGGGGGGGGGGGGGGGGGGCTTAGTGAAATGACATTGGTATAAAACATGGTTCAAAAGGTAAAACATGGATGAAAAAGCCTGATACATAAAAGATTGGAGTTAAATAAAAGAACATCTGCAGTGCTGATATTACAGTAATTTCAGGGAAGACAAAAAGAAGAACATCAACATATAAGGAACTGGAATACCAGTACTAAATACCAGGATTCAGTCAATCTAAGATAGTACAGTGATCAAACCAAGGTGTCCATTTCTGGTCATAATAAGGCATAGTATGATATAGAGTGTGAAAGAGTTTTTCTACTCTACATATGGATTCCACTTGTAGTTTAACTTGGGAGAGGAAGTTCTCCACTGTAGACCATCTACCCAATGGATGGCGACACAGATCATATGTAGAGTTGAGCGAACCCGAACTATAAAGTTCGGGTTCGTACTGAACTTTGCGGTGTTTGGGACCCGAGCCCGAACTTTTGAAAAAAAGTTTGGGTTCGGGTTCTGGGTTCTGGTATTTTTTTCCCGCTTGTTGAATAGCTGCAGGGCAGCCAATCAACAAGTGTTTCACTGGTTTGACCGGTTTCACTTAGAAGCCATCACAGCCATGCCTACTAATGGCATGGCTGTGATTGGCCAGTGCATCATGTGACCCAGCCTCTGTATGAGCTGGAGTCACGTAGTGCTGCATGTCACATGCTCTCAGGCTAGTGTAGGGAGAGGATGCTGCTGGTGCTGTAAGGGACAGATTATTGTGATTTCCCTATCCCCATTTCTTTGTAGGGCACTTGTCCTACTCTTACCCCCACTTTTCTTCCTTTTGCATCCCTCTAGCACTTTCCAGGACTTTTTTACAGCCATTTTTGTGCCCAAAAGTTCGGGTCCCCATTGATTTCAATGGGGTTCGGGGTCCGGGTTCAAGTTCGGACCGAACCAGAACCCGAAATTTTCCATGAAAACCTGAACCCGAACCCGAACATCCAGGTGTCCGCTCAACTCTAATCATATGGATTAGTCTCATCTGTAATGTAGAAACCTCTAAAATGGGAGAGAGTAATAGGCAGTGTATTGGAGAAAAATGTGTGAAGAAAGAAAAATCTGATCACCATTATTGTGAATGCAAAGGCAGTCAGTTTTCTCCAAACCGGAGTGACATAGACACAGTTCCAAAACAAATTGAAAAAAGTGCCAGATACCTGACAACCTCTGAAGCATAGGGGGGATACTGTAGGGAAGATAGAATGTGACTGGAGTCTGGTATCACCCACTAAAGAGTTTAACAACCTTTTCCCTGATATTAAGAGACCTTGTGAGTTTCTTCAGATTGTCCATGCGTTCATCCCAGTCCAGGGCCACAGGATCGAAGGAACATTCAGCCTCGCAGTTCGACATGTATTAAAGCGTATCATTTGGATTCGGACTGCTAAGATATACATATACAATAACTCAGAAATGAGACCTTTGCCTCTAGGGCAGTGGTTCTCAACCCCTGTCCTCAGGACTAGAGATGAGCGAACTTCTAGAAGTCCGGGTTCTGCTGGTTCGGCCGAACTTCGGGACAAAGTCCGGGTTCGGGTCCGGACAGAACCCAAACTTTTTCCCGGACCCCGAACCCCATTGAAATCAACGGGGGCACAGACTTTTAGGCACAAAAAAGGCTGTAAAATAGTCCTGGAAGGTCCTAGAGGTCTGCAAAAGGAAGGAAGTGTGGGTAAGGGTGGGACAAGTGACCTACAAAGAAATGGGGACAGGGAAATAACTTTAAATATTTTTTAAAAAATAAAAACATAAAAAATGCAAAAATGGAGATCATCTTCAAAATGGGTCTGAAAAGTATTAATTAACGGTAGAGGCCGTAGAACTGTTCTAAAATCATCTTCAAACTGTGTCAAAAAAGTATAAATAAGCCGGGAGTACCCATATCACTGTTCTGCAAAATGTGCGTGTCACTTTAAATGAAACCGGGGAATAAGTTAACATCTTCAAACTTATTTAAAGTCTGTGTGTAACTTTAATTGAAACCGTGAATCAGTGCACATCTGTTCTGCACAATTATTTAAAGTCTGTGTGTCACTTTAAATGAAACCGTGAATCAGTGCACATCTGTTCTGCAAAATTCTTTAAAGCAAAGTAAATTTCACTGTGTGTGTGAAATTTCTTAAAACGTCTTGTCTACACGTGACTAAGTACCAAAGTAAATTTCACTGTGTGTGTGAAATTTCTTAAAACGTCTTGTCTACACGTGACTAAGTGCCAAAGTAAATTTCACTGTGTGTCTGAAATTTATTA
>BLSH010279723.1:55674-65973 GCA_018402905.1 Glandirana rugosa | reverse complement strand
GAGACAGGGTGACGGATGGGCGAGCACGGATGCATGGGTGACAGATGAGTGAGCACGGATGGGTGAGCAGGGATGCATGGGTGACGGATGAGTGAGCCACGGACGCATGGGTGACGGATGGGTAAGCACAGATGCATGGGTGACGGATGGGTGGGCACGGATGGGTGAGCACGGATGCATGGGTGACGGATGGGTGAGCACAGATGCATGGGTGACAGATGGGTGAGCACGGATGTATGGGTGACGGATGGGTGAGCATGGGTGACGGATGGGTGGACATGGATGGGTGAGCACGGATGCATGGGTGACGGATGGGTGAGCACGGATGCATGGGTGGGCACGAATGGGTGGGCATGGATATATGGGTGACGGATGGGTGGGCATGGATGTATGGGTGACGGATGGGTGGGCATGGATGAGGGTGCATGGGTGATGAGGGGTCCCTGCCTGGCACATAGCAGTGCTGTGGGCACTTCAGATTCTGCCCACAGCACTGCTGCATCTCCTCTCTCCCCCTCTCCCCCCTCCCCTGTCACACTGCACCGATCAGTGCGGAGAGGGGAGAGACAACCCGGCACTTCCGCCGGCTTGTTTACATGTGATGCTCCATCATTTGATGGAGCGATCACGTGGTAAACAGCCGCTCCAAGCGGGCATTTACCGTGATCCGTGATGCGCCGGGTCTCACGGACCCAGCGGTCATGGATGCTCCCAGGTACGCACCCCCAGGGGGCGCGCGGGAGCGCGATTCTGGGAGGACGTTATAACACGTCCTCCCAGAACAATGAGTGCCACTTGCGGCCGTGTAATTACATTACATGGTCGGCAAGTGGTTAATATGCACTTTTCCTCTTTTTCATATTTTTTATTCCTGATATTTGTCCCCTAGTATTTATTAATTATATTCAACTTATGTAAAAGAGAATCTTTAAAATGATTCTAGATATGTTTATTGCCTTTTATTATATGGAAAGAAACTTTCGGTTAAGGGATCATTTTCCAATAATTAAGATGGCCGCTCACGTTTCAGATCCAGTGGGCGGCCGCTGTATATATGTACGGTGACTCAGCGGGGCACCCTATCCCCAGACAATGTCATTTTTTATGAAAGTACGTCGGGAGTGCGCGCTGACGTCACCATCTGTTTTATCTTTCACGGGAACCGCCCGGTTTATTTCTTACTGCTGCTCTTTACTGCTGTTTTTATGTGAGTACACTCAATTATTTTAATAAATACCTACCTATACAGTACTTCACTATCTGGGCCTTTCTTTCTCTGTGGGTGCCTGTGGTTATACATGTCCATCTTAGCGAGGAGTACACCAGAGGACATCCTGGAGTGAGGGGTGTTGAGTTGTATCATTCCATTGTGGTGGATACGAGGTAAAAGCTTGTGAATCTGGAGGAGCCATATCTTAGTGGTGTGGAAAGAGTGGTGGTCCCTGCATTTTTAACCATATACTCAGCTTCTAGCTGGGTCTGGTAAGCCTCTCAATATTTGGTGGTGGACGCACATCAGTTTGATGCGCACTGGGTGTCCTGTCAGAAGTTTTATTTACCACTACTCTTGCATCTCATTTCATGTGGACTTATTGCTCAATACCTTGCTTTTTTGCTTCATTTGGATTGCTTTTAATTTTAGCGCAGCGCTTCTTACATACAGTTTCCTCTCTATGATTCTTGGATTTCTAGCTTCAATGAAAAAGGGTTTTATGTTTCTTATTAGCTACTAGTACTGTCATACCTAGTCATTGGAAGTCAACAAGTCTGCCATTGATATTAGAATGGCTTGATGAATTGAACTCCTTGATGTGGGTGGAACAGTTGATGGCACAACCTTTTCCCCTTTTTGTGGTCTCTGCAATGTCTCCCCATGTTCGAGGAGGTGGTGATGGTTCTCCCTGGAGTGAATTTGTTCATGTCTGGTTTATATACGTAGATGGATTGTTTTTCTGCCAAGGAAGGTCCAGTCCTGAAGAAGCTGAAATCCAGGAAACACATTGACTGATGTTTGAATTAACTAGTGATGAAATTTTCACATGTGTTGCCATAAAATAAACTTTTTTGAATGTATTCTATTGTAAACCAACCACATTTTAAAAAAAATATTTGTGATAAAGTATTCTAACTTAATTATTAATAATAGGACAATCACCAGTCCCGGAGACCAGTGATGTCGGCACCCGCCACCGATCTTCAGATCTGGGGTCAGGTGCAGCCACATCCATTGCGGGTAAGGGAACCCAGACGTGTAGCATTACAGCTTCATGCCAGGCACCCTACTGTGCATGAATGAGGCTTCGCTGCGCTCTGCTATTGGCCAGGCGGCCAGTAGCAGAGCGAGGAGGGAGCCGGGGCTTCTGACGTCAGCAGCCGCGTCTGCCGGCCCAAGCTCCCAGATGTGTGGAAAAGGACACCTGTCTAAAGACAGGTATCCTCTTCCCCCTCCCCCCGAAAGGTGCCAAACGGGACACCTGAGTGGGAGAGGAATCCAATCAGTGGAAGTTCCACTTTTGGGTGGAACTCCGCTTTAATTTTAGGTTTAGTTTTCATGGCACAACTACATGACAGATACCCCCAATATTCAGAACTATGACCCCCTGGATACTCTACAAGGATACTCCTGACTTCAGACTCCCCCTGAACTGAGCATTGAAGACTGTGACTCCCTCACTTTGCCACCATGATGCTTTAACTGCAAATGGCTCACTTTCGGTGTAAAATCCAGTGCTAGGCTAAGTGTTGGGTCCGGTTAACTATCAGAAGCTAAAGATTTCATTTTAAGGCATAGCGTAAAGAATAAGTGTTACACTGCCCCACGGGTGGTCAATCTCAACCACCGCAGTCTGGTAGTCACAAGTGTCCCTATGGATGCAAATGACCCCGACAGTGCTAGGGTGTAATCTTGCAGGATTTACACAATTGCTTTTTACCAACATTGCCACACTACCAGAGTCAAGCAGTGCAGTGACTGGCTTTCCATCAACAAAAACCACACACATTTGCTTCTCCATGTGACTTGAACATGATGCGGTATATGCGATATGGCCCAATGCATGGCATCGGTAGCACTGTATGTGCTCTATACCCAGTTCTCTCAAGAGTTCCCAAGACCTTGCCGGCTTCTTTGGCCAGACTCCAGGTCTAGAGCCCACAGTCTCTTTAACTGTAGCAGTCTTATCAAATTTCCCCATGCCCCTGAACCCTGGAACAGTCTTACCGGGTCCACCGGGCGATCTTTTACCCCTAGATACATTGGAGTGGGGCACAGATGGATGCAACAAGTCCTCAGCAGCAGTGTATCTCTCCATGAGGTCCATGAGTTGGTTGGCGGTTTTGGGGTCCCCATGACTGACCCACTTCCTCAAAGCAGCAGGGAGCGCACGTAGATAGCGGTCCATGACTATGCACTCCACAATCTGGAGACCTGCCAAAGTCTCTGCATGTAGCCACTTCCTGGTGAGGTGGACCAGATCAAACAACTGCGAGTGGGGTGGCTTGTCAGTATGGTAGGTCCACTGATGCACCAGTTGGGCCTGGACTGTCATGGTGACCCCTAGGCATGCGAATATCTGTGCCTTTAGGGTCTCATAGTCCTGGGCCTTATCTGGTTCCAGATCAAAGTAGGCTTTTTAGGGTTCACCGGTCAAGAATGGTGCTAACAGTCCTGCCCACTGTTCTTTTGGCCATCCTTCGCGAAGAGCGACTCTTTCAAAAGTTATGATATACGCCTCCATGTCATCCGTAGGTGTTATCTTCTGCATGTGGTAAGAGGCACATACCAACTTTGGTTCCACCAGAGGTGCGGGCCTCTTCTTTAATTCTAACAGGGTCTCTGCAAATTGGCGATTCGTCTCCAATAGTGCCACAATAGCCTGTCGATTTGCATCCTCTCCCCCACTGAGCGACTCTCCCCCACTGAGCTTCATGCTGTCGGCGACGTTCCTCTCGCTGAGCTGCAATGGCCTGTGCAACCCAGAGGTTGGTTTCCTGCTGAGCTGCCTGTTGTGATGCAGCGGCCTCTGCAACCTGGCGGTTGGTCTCCCGCTGAGCTGCATTGGCTTGCAGCAGGGCCTTCAACATTTTCTCCATCTTGGAAAGGTGCCCACTGAACTCCACCACGTGTGAGAAATTAGGTTATGCGGATCATCTTTCCTGAGGAAAATAGTCAGCATGCAGGCCACTTTCCTTCAAATCTGGTGGCTTGCCAGGTTTATTTAGAAAATAGGTTTGCAGGTTAAAACAAACAAAACAGAAAAAAGTCCTTACCGTCCAGCAATAAACTAAACAGTACAGTTTCCTCACTATATGGTGTGGGGCTGCTGCCCAACACCCACAAAACATAAGTAAAAGTGCAAACCTTGTCCTTTTAACCAGTTGCTGACCACCTGCCGTGGATTGACAGTGGCAACTTGGCTTGATATCGCGAACCGCTGTCACCTGATGGCTGCTGCGAGATTGTGGATCGTGAGTGCGCAAGCGCCACCGGAGGCACGCTCACACACTCACTGTGTTACCAGGGAGCGGGTAGGGCAGACTCAATGTCCGCCAGCTACCCACGATCGCTCCCCCGCAGTTCCTTCCCCCCTGACAGAATCCACTTGTTTACATTAGCGGTCCCCGCTCTGTCAGGGAGGAAGGAATGTGATTGAAGGCTTCCTGTGTATGGGAGCTGCGATCACTCTCCTCCACCAGTCAACCCAGCCCCCACCCAGTTAGTAACATATCCCAGGGAACACAGTTAACCCTTTGATCGCCCCCCAGTGTTAACCCCTTCTGTGCCAGTGACATTTACACAGTAATCAGTGCATTTTCATAGCACTGATCGCTGTATAGATGCCAATGGTCCCAAAAAAGTGTCAAAATTGTCTAACATGTCCGCCAAAATGTTGCAGTCCCGCTGAAAATCACAGATCGCCGCCATTACTAGTAAAAATAAAAAATATATAAAAACCCCATAAATTAATTCTCATCGTTCGTAAACACGGCAGCTTTTGCGCAAACCAAGCAATATATGCGGATTGCGATTTTTTTTTCACCAAAAATATGAGGAAGAATATATATCGGCCAAAACTGATGAATACATTAGGTTTTTTTATATTTTTTTTTGGATATGTATCTTAGCAAAAGTAAGAAATATTAGTTTCTCTATTTTTGTTTATAGCGGTGATCAGAAATGACAGAGAGGTGATCAAATACCGCCAAAAGAAAGCTCTATTTTTGGAGAAAAAAGGACACTAATTTTGTTTGGGTGCAACGTCGCACCACCGCACAATTGTCAGTTAAAGCAACGCAGTGCCAAATCGCAAAAAGTGCTCTGGTCCTAAAGGGGGGAAATCCATCCGGGATTGAAGTGGTTAAAGTCCAAACAGACACAGAGCTCCCTCAGATTTCCCCTCTGAGTTCCAGGTCAGAGCTCAAGTGAAATCTCTTCCTGATTATTTAAATCGGAGTTCCACCCAGAAATTTTTTTTTACATCATTCAAGTCCTAAGTCGTTTTTTGTTAGGTGGTTTCTGTAATCTGCCCCTATTTGGTCCTAGGCTCCTTTTTACTTCCTGCTTCCCCTGGCCTCCTGGGAGCTGTGACTCATAATTTCCCAGGAGTCAATGGGCTTCCCTGTACTGTAAAATCCTATTTACACACAGGAAATTACACGATTTAAGGCGGACCGAGATCGAGGAGTGCATGATGGTTACCCACCATGCACTTTTTTCAGGAAGAGATGACAGGAGACCCAGGATGGGCTTCAGATGCCCTCACCTAACATGGAAAAGTCCAGCAGTGAGAGAAACGAAATTGTGAGTAACAAATACATGTAATTACTAGGCGGTTTGAAAGTAAGGAAACAAAAGGTTACATCTATTTAGTATTAAAAGAGTGGATGCCGAAAAAAAAAAAAAAATTCTGGGTGGAACTCCGCTTTAAGCCACCTGCTGGTGGACTCCAGTGGTCCACAAACTCCAGACCGGAACCAGTCCTGCCACGGCGGCTGGTAAAATCCGGACTTTGTTTAATCCAGTCCCAATGAACACATACGAGGCGACAGGTAGCATCCATTATGAAGGAGTGAAAGAGGACTCCAGAGGCAACCTGTGAAGCTCTAGTGCCCAAGAGGGTTAAGGCAGTGCTGGAAAATAATGATGGCCATAAAAAATATTGACACTTTGAACCTAATTTGAACATTTTCACTTAGGGGTGTACTCACTTTTGTTGCCAGTGGATTAGACACTAATGGCTGTGTGTTGAGTTATTTTGAGGGGACAGCAAATTTACACTGTTATACGAGCTGTACACTCACTACTTTACATTGAAGCAGCGTGTCATTTCTTCAGTGTTGTCACATTATAAGATATAACAAAATATTTAGAAAAATGTGAGGGGTGTACTCACTTTTGTGAGATACTGTATATATATATATATATATATATATATATATATATATATATACTATAATTTCAAAAGTATTGAGACACTGTCTTTACACGCACATGAACTTTGGCATCTCAGTGCTAGTCTGTAGGGTTAAATATTGAGTTGGCCCACCCTTTGCAGCTATAACAGCCTCAACTCTTCTGGGAAGGCTGTCCACAAGGTTTAAGAGTGTGTCTATGGGAATGTTTGACCATTCTTTCAGAAGTGCATTTGTGAGGTCCGTCACTGATGTTGGACGAAAAGGCCTGGCTCACAGTCTCTGCTCTAATTCATCCCAAAGGTGTTCTATTGGGTTGAGGACTATGTCCAGGCCAGTCAAGTTCCTCCACCCAAAACTCGCTCATCCACGTCATTATGGACCTTGCTTTGTGCACTGATCCAAATCATTTGGTGAAGGGAGGATTATGGTATGGGGTTGTTTTTTAGGGGCTGGGCTTGGCCCCTTAGTTCCTGTGAAGGGAACTCTTAAGGCGTCAGAATACCAAGACATTTTGGACAATTTCATGCTCCCAACTTTGGGGGAACAAATTGGTGATGGCCCCTTCCTGTTCCAACATGACTGTGCACCAGTGCACAAAGCAAGGCCCATAAAGATATGGATGGGATGAGCGAGTTTGGGGTGGAGGAACTTGACTGGCCTGCACAAAGTCCTGACCTCAATAGAACACCTTTGGGATGAATTAGAGCGGAGACTGCGAGCCAGGCTTTCTTATTCAACATCAGTGCCTGACCTCACCTCGCTTCTTCAAACATTCCCATAGACACTCCTAAACCTTGTGGACAGCCTTCCCAGAAGAGTTGAAGCTGTTAAAATTGCAAAGGGGGGCCAACTCAATATTGAACCCTATGGACTAAGACTGGAATGCCATCAAAGTTCATGTGCGTGTAAGGCAGGTGTCCCAATACTTTTGAAAATATAGTGTGTGTATGTGTATATATATATATATATATATATATATATATATATATATATATTAGATAGAAAGATAGATAGATAGATAGATAGATAGATAGATAGATAGATAGATAGATAGATAGATAGATAGATAGATAGATAGATAGATAGATAGATAGATAGATAGATAGTACAACATGCTTCGTAGAATACATACAAATAAAAAGTACATTTAACAGCCAGTTGAAGACTGAACTCAACAAAAAGAAAAAGTGGCAGAAGCTCATTTATGGTTAAAATAACCCAGATGGTTCACAAAGGAAGAAAAAATACACAATAAACAGCACAATAGAAAATCCCCCCTGACTGTAACCCTTCTACCTTGTCATGCCAATTCTAATTTGAAATATCAGTACTTAGTCACTTAGCTTACAAGAGAACTGCATCTAGCGATTTTCTTGGATTAGCATAGAAAATGTCAAACATCTGTAGCTCACTGGAACATATAACAGCTGCTCTCCTTCATTCTTCCCATGTGATGGTTCTGACAGTCAGCGAAGGGCTTTTGGATCCCTTTTACCTTTCTTGGAACTTCCAGCTTCTGTCACTTCTCTCTAGAGAGATCATGCCAAAGCAGATTATCACCAACCAATTAGAGAGGGCAATTAACACACCAGATTACATAGTTTTAATATTAAAACTGGCCACAGACATTGGGGGATGGTTGAATGTTTTGGCATGAACATTTTATTTCAATTATCTTATAAAAAGGATCAAAGCATCTAAAAGTGTGCCTATGGAAGTGGGAAACAAGTACAGACACCTGTAGCATTGGCTTGTGAGGGCCTTCAAGTGCACATACTGTATCTTCCACATATAATGCCACTTTAAGGGCTCGTTTACACTTGCTTCCAAATGTAGCATTGGACACACTTTTTAAAGCCCCCTAAATGCCAATCAAAGCACCTATCACTAAATAAAATCGTTACCTTACAGTCCTGTTCACACATTGCATTTGCTTTGCTTCAAAATAATTATACCCCATGACACTTTCTTGGTGCTTCAAAACATCTCCAAAGCCTCTGTAGCCATGAGCTGGGTATGCACTCTCCTGGCAATAGAGACGTTCCTGTCTTCAGGTTTAATGCAGCTGTTTCCCCTAGTGTCCATTTACTGTTCTGTGACTCTAACAGTGAGCAGAGAGATGCACTTTGGGGGTTTTGTTTACAAGGATTCGCCTTCTGGTGGTAATGCAGTCACACTACATCTTCCATCAGGCTGTGCCGCAGAGAAGGATCCTGGGAGAAGAGGTGCCTCGTGGGAGAGACTATATAAGCAAAGGCTGAGGCCAAGCACACTCTCTCTGGACGGAGCTGATTGGCAAAGAGAAACTCTGTAAAAAGCGGCTGAATCGCGGCCTACTCCTACAGCCTAAGTGATTCAGAATTCCTGCAGGACTTCAGTGAGCAGCCTGAAAGATCTGTCCTGCACCAAGTGGGGCCTGTTCCTGATTTCTACATCCCGCTGAGACGATCGATTCGGGAGAGCAGCAGTGAGAGGTGGTGGAAGCCGATCCTAGGTGCCAGAGGGCTGGAGTGACCAACATCATCATCATCTTCGTCCTTGTCATCATTATCATCCTCAGCAGCGGATAAATAATCTGTACCCATTGATCCTGTTTGGTGAGCGGGCACAAGCCCATTGCTACAGATACTGTGCACATATAATCTAAATCTGCACATTCACTGTAATCAAGGTCTAGTTCCTAACATTGGGGATAGAAGTGGAGTACAATTATTTACACTCTAAACTGGAGTTCTGCTATTTGTAGTTCCACAGTTCAAAGTCAGTGATCACTGTGAAGCTTCCTTTGTCTGCCGTAGAAAGTGTGCCTTATACAAATATAGTACATTTCCTGGAAATATATTTTGTTGCATCAGCATTTGATTGGTATATACAATTTGAACTGCAAAGCTAGCTGAAGATCATCTGTACTGTTAAGCAAGGAACATTGAACTACAACTACTTTATATCTGCTACCTTCCCCCTACTTAGTGAACATTTACTATTTTGCTAGAGTATTTGATAAATTGCATTCACCTAAGACCACTCTTTTCAGGTTTAATTTTGCTGCAATTGTAATTTTGGTGTTGCACCTGTTTATCTACTACTGCCGGTTGTATACTTGTTTATCTGCTGTTTGCTGGTGTCAGAATATTAAACAGTAGAGAGTGGTCTGACACTTCAGAGGTCATTCCCCTGCTCTCCCGCATCCCACTTTCATGCACACTAACCTGCCTATATACCTGTTGGTTTAACCTTTAGAGTCATAAGTAATATATCGTGTTATTCCCTTGTGTTAACTTTGTTCCAAATTGAGAGTTACTGATACCTCCTGTTGAATACAAATTATTTTCAAGTAGTATATTTTGAATAAACACTATTGATTTCCTCATTTGTGTGTATTCTTTCACTGTGTACTATTTGGAGGGGAACTGACGATATAAGTGAATCCAGTATGTCAGGGGTGGCGGAGGACTTTCAGGTAGATTTTGGGTATGTACCGCGCTTATGGGTATGTGAATGTGACTGCTGCCTTCCAAGGATTCCCTCCCGTGGGGGGGAAGTGGTATTGTTAAAGGTAGTGCTTGGGTCGCGCCATGTATGGGTTTTAGATGGACTTTCAGGAGGCGGTGGGGACTGTATGACCTAAGTGAATATAGCAGTCAAGGGGAGGTTTATCATGTGTCACTTTCTTATGTGTGTTTACTCCTTTAGTTATCACAAATAAGTTTTATATGATGAACTTTTATTAAACATAAGTTGTCCTCCATAGTCATTGAGAGTTAAACCTTGTTTCAATTGTGTTCCCTTATTGTGCTATATAATGAATACTGAGATTTCCAATTTGGTTGTCCATATATCCGTCCAATCACACGTACTTTCACCCTACGCCCTCTCGTCCCCTTA
>BLSH010279723.1:31744-46447 GCA_018402905.1 Glandirana rugosa | reverse complement strand
AAATATCGCAGTACCGCAAAAAATCGCAGATCGCCGCCATTTTTAGTAAAAAATAAAAAAAAATTAAAAACCCCAAAAATGAATTCTCATCATCCGTAAACGCGACCACTTTTGCGCAAACCAATCAATAAACGCCGATTGCGATTTTTTTTATCACAAATATGAGGAAGAATATAAATCGGCCAAAAACGGTGAAAAAAAATGTTTTTTTATATTTTTTTTTTGGATTTGTATTTTAGGAAAAAGTAAGAAATTTGGGTTTTTTTGCAAAATTGTCGCTCTTCTTTTGTTTATAGCGGCGATCAGAAATGACGCAGCGGTGATCAAATACCACCAAAAGAAAGCTCTATTTGTGGGAAAAAAAGGACACAAATTTCGTTTGGGTACAACGTCGTACGACCGCGCAATTGTCAGTTAAAGCGACGCCGTGCCGAATCGCAAAAAGGGCTCCGGTCCTAAAGCTGGAAATCCTTCCGGGGCTGAAGTGGTTAAGAAGTGGCTTGGATAAGTTATGAAACATCATCAACATTACAGAACAAGTCCGGGTGAATGTGATTAACTAATGCTAGCTATAGCTCAAGAGTCAAGGCTCTTGGTTATGTTTGGCTTTTTAATTACTGCATTTATGGGCAAGGGCAGCAGTGCAAGTTATTGTGTATGCTTTTCTGGCAGCCAGTTCAGCACCACTTTTTCTAAGTGGGCATCTGCAAGTACTTTCCTCTTGGTTGCAGTGGATTCAATAGCCCAGATGCCTCCAGATGACCTCAGGCAAGCCCTAAGGTAGACTCTCTAGCAAAAAAACTTGTGGGCATATATATTTAAAGCAGTCAACAAGAACATCATACATTACAAATCAAAATGTTTGTATGAGGAATACATTGCCATGACTTGGCTGTGCAGCATACATATGTGCTCGCCCCATTACCATTGTAAAATAAGCACAGCATACAGCTCCTACTTAATCTATGAACAACCTCAAAGAATCTAAGTGTCAAAAAAGCATGGAATTAAAAAAAAAACATATTTAATAGGTCTAAAACACTTTCTTTCTTGGCTATAAAACTATAACAGCAATGACATACTGTATAATGTCAGACAATGGCCAGCCAAAGCAAAAACATAAATAAATAATTGTATGTGAGTTAAGACATCACTCATAAATTACATGAATTGAACAAAGTGCTGTAAAACAATTGATTATCATTCTATAAACTTTGTTAACATGATATGAATTTTGGATATAATGAAATGCTATTTTTACAGTAATTGCATAGCAACCATTTTTGCATGAAGCAATACAAATGATAAAAATCGAATTACTTAAAATGGTTGTAAACTTTAGTCATTGAATCTGAGCAAAGCACATATATCTGTAGTGTTTACTTATCTCTCTCCAAAGCTGTAAGTCAGGCCATACACGGGTTGCAGTAAAATAATTTGCGCAATTCCCCTATCAACACAAACAGTACTGAGAGGGGAAGCCCTTCTGCCAAGAAATTATCTGTACACCCCCCCCACCCCCCTTAATTATGTACTTACTTTGTCCTCTGCTATAACTTAATTTAGAAAGCCCTTCTGCCAAGAAATTATCTGTACACCCCCCACCCCAACCCCTTAATTATTTACTTACTTTGTCCTGTGCTATAACTTAATTTAGAGTGCTTCTTAAACATTGGCTTTTTAGCTAACAAGTTTTAATATGTGGCAACATTGTTATTATTATAGGAAAGATGATAAAGAACGTGAGAAAGATAACTTTAGGAGGTTTGGTGAAAAGCCTAGAAAATGTTTACCAGAATGTAATCATAAATACTGATAAATATGTCTAGGAGATAATTGGAACTAACTAAGATTGTACAATAATACACACATGCATATACTTTATCAAGATGTGTAGTAATTACTAACAGGTGTTATTAAGAGTGACCAACATATGTGTATAGACAATTCTATGAAAGTGGGTTTGTCTTTAATGATGATAAGCAATGGGTGGACATTTCCTTTACTGGTTTCTATTGGTGTAATGTTGTAAATATGGCTTGGTCATATCTTGATAATATATTGTATTTAAGATACTGAACCAGGAAATAAAGAACGAGTGATGCATTATTCTGTGTCCATGTGTTGACTTTGGTCTGCATTGCTCCCCACAGAGCTCTGTGTGTGTGTGTGTGTGTGTGTGTGTGTGTCTGGGGTGAGGAATGGAAAGTGCTGGCACAGGTTAGTATATGAGTAATATATAGGGAATATTTTTTAATGAAAGAAAGATATTAATAAGTTGTTGTAAAGTCAGGTTGTGTAACCTTTCACCCATTAATGTTCAAATCTCGCCCGGTTCCCAGTGAAGGAGTACAAACAAGTGGTTACTGCCTCCACCTGTAACTGGACACTGCAGCAAGGATCATTGGAAAGACAACGCATATAAAAAAGCAAAGAAATTTCCAAGCTCAACTTACCAACAAGCCTACGACCAACCAAACTGACCTGTCCAACAGTATGCATTAAAAACAGGGGTTTAGTTGCATACATTTGCAAATGCATGTGTGAGCCACAGAGCCCCTGCAAGGCACCCCATTTTCTGTGGACCTAAACTCTCATTTCTGTGAGTCTTCAACAATGGAAGCACATTCATTTAGATGGACAGGTGTAGGGTCAGATACACCTGAAGGGAACCCCTTCTTAAAGGCACAGGGTCACACTGATCACCCAGCCCATAGCAGTATGGCAGCAAAGGTGTCAGTGTGTTGCCTGGCCTTTTGAAAGGGTGTAGGAATGAGAGGGCTGCAGAAAACCACGTAAAGCTTATGTACCCTGCTCATCTCTGGCCCCTTCTCATTGGCTTACCTCTACATAGGCTATCTCCCCTTCAATCCATTATGAATGCTGCTGCCAAACTCATCCACCTTACCAACTGTTCAGTGTCTGCTACTCCTCTCTGTCAATCCCTCCACTGGCTTCTGTTCACCCAACAAATTAAATTTAAAATGCTAACAACTACTTACAAAGCCATCCACAATTTAGCCCCAAGCTACATCACTAACCTAGTCTCGAAATATCAACCTATTTGTTCTCTTTGTTCCTCTCAAGATCTCCTGCTCTCTAGCTCCCTAATCACCTCCTCCCATGCTCACCACCAGGACTTTTTCAGAGCCTCTCCAATCCTATGGAACTCCCTAACCCAATCTGTCTGATTATCTCCTAATCTGTTAGCTTTTAGATCAGGGTTTCTCAATCAGGGTTCCATGGATCCCTAGGGTTCCTCCAGAGGTTGCTAGGGGTTCCTTGAGCAGTGGTCAATTTCTACCTCTTAGATAAATTCCCAATGATACCATTGATCTTTTTAGCTATCTGTAAGGGGGTAATTCTTCCCAATGACCACAAGTGTAAGGACCAGTCTTGCCATTGACCATCACACTAATGTATCATGAGTTGTAGAGTTTTAATTTTTAGCAGAGGTTCTCCGAGACCGGAGAATTATTTCAAGGGTTCCTCGGTGTTGAAAAGGTTGAGAAAGGCTTAGATAGATGATCCCAAAAAACCCTTATCTTCAGAGAAGCCTATCCTACCCACACCTAACAACTGTATTTTAATTTTCTCCATCAGCTCATCCCCGACAGTTATTACCTTTTGTTTCACTTGACCCTCCCTTCAGGGAGGCCCAGAGTAAAAGGAAAAAACATGGATGGAGAACCAACATGACTGGGTCTTTAGGGGTTTGAGTAGTTAGGGCAGTAAACAGCAAGTGGGGGGCCATTGGTGAAAAATTGGGAGCAGGAGGGGCCTCCTTTAGTTGGGAAAGTTGCAGGGGGCAGGGAGGAGTTAGTTGGAGGGAACAGATTGTAAGTTCTAACGAGTAGGGCCCTCTGATTCCTCCTGTATTGAACTGTATTGTAACTGCACTGTCTGCCCTAATCTTGTAAAGTGCTGCGCAAACTGTTGGCGCTATATACAGTGGTGAAAATAATTATTTGATCATCTGCAGATTTTGTACATTTTCCCACTTACAAAGAAATGAAGGGTCTATAATTGTTATCATAGGTGTATTTTAAATGATAGAGACAGAATATCAACCAAAAATCCAGAAAAAAACACTATATAAATGTTTTAAATTGAGTTGCAGTTCAGTGAGTAAAATAAGTATTTAACCACTTCAGCCCCGGAAGAATTTTGCACTTTAGGACCAGAGCACTTTTTGCGATTCGGCGCTGCGTCGCTTTAACTGACAATTGCACGGTCGTGCGACGTTGTACCCAAACAAAATTTGCGTCCTTTTTTTCCCACAAATAGAGCTTTCTTTTGGTGGTATTTGATCGCCTCTGCGTCATTTCTTATCGCCGCTATAAACAAAAGAAAATCGACCATTTTGCAAAAAAACCCAAATTTCTTACTTTTTGCTAAAATTCAAATCCCAAAAAAAAATATAAAAAAACATTTTTTTTCACCGTTTTTGGCCGATTTATATAATTCCTCATATTTGCGATAAAAAAAAAATGCAATTGGTGTTTATTGATTGGTTTGCGCAAAAGTGGGCGCATTTACGGATGATGAGAATTCATTTCTGGGGTTTTTTTTTTTTTTTTTTACTAGTAATGGCGGCGATCTGCAATTTTTAGCGGTAATGCGATATGTCGGAACATTTTGACACTTTTTTGGGACCAATGACATTTATTCAGCGATCAGAAATTTAAATGTCCACTGATTACTGTATAAATGTCATTGGCAGTGAAGGGGTTAACCTGCAGGGTGTAGTGAAGGGGTTAAGTGTGTTCCCTGGGTGTGTTCTTACTGTGGGGGGGTTGGGCTAACATGGGCATGAGAGATCTAACTGATCCCAGTGACAGGGATCAGTAGATCTCTCATGCCCCACTGACAGGGCGGCGAACCGCCGTGTTTACATCGGCGGTTCCCCGTTCTTTTCCCTGTAGCCGCTCATCGCGGCTCGCCGGCGGACATCGGGTCCGCCCGAGCCGCGGGCACACTCCCCAGGAGTGCGGCGGGTGCGCGCGCCCCCTGGTGGCCAAATGCGAATCGCCGCTTATTTACGGCGATTCGCGCAGGGCTCCCCGACTGCCGCCGTGAAAACACGGCGCACGGTCGGGAACCGGTTAATCCCCTACCAACCAACAAAATTCTGGCTCCCACAGACTGGCTACAGTTCTCATGTGGTACATAGTAGACATGTGCGGTTCGTTTCATTCCAAATTAATATTCAGACAAATTTTTTATTATTCGGAGATTCGGATATATCGAATTACAGTATAAAACTAAGTTTACAGAATATTCCGAATAATGAAGCAATAGTTGCCTGAAATTCGAATTGAAATTCGAAACAAAGTTTACATTGCATTCCATTCGAATTTGAACTGTAAACATACTTCTGAAATCAAAGACTTTGTGTGTTATTAGACTACCATTTCAAATAAATGCTGTTTTTGTTAAGCCAAAGGTGATTTATAGGGTCATTGTAATTATTTGATGAAGATTTTCTTTTGTTTGTTCACTTTGCTGTATTCAAATCAAAAAAATATAACAATTTCGTTTTGACCAATTCGAAAATTTATCGATTTGAACGCTTCAAATTGGAAAAAATCTGTGAATTTGAAGAAAGTTTGAAAATTCTGAATACGAATTGAACAAATCAACCAAATTTAACTAAACAAAATAACTAGATTAACAAATCAAAACTAAACAAAACTCATTTTTTTCATAAAGAAAATGTCTAGTACACAGATTAGTCCTGTCAATTTAAGAAGGTGCTCCTAACGACAACTCGTTATGTGTATAAAAGACGCCTGTCCACAGAATACCTTTCTTCCATTCAAACCTCACCATCATGGGCAAGACCAAAGAGCTGTCAAAGGATATCTTGGACAAGATCGTAGATCTGCACAAGGCTGTAATGGGCTACAAGACCATCAGCAAGAAGCTTGGTGAGAAGGAGACAAATGTTGGAGCGATTATTCGCAAATGGAAGAAATACAAAATAACCATCCCTCGCCCTCAGTCTGGAGCTCCATGCAAGATTTCGGCTCATGGGGTAAGGATGAGCATGAGAAAAGTGAGGGATCAGCCCAGAATTGCACAGGAGGAGCTTGTGAATGATCTCAAGGCAGTTGGGACCTCAGTCACCAAACAAACCATTGGTAACACAATACGCCACCATGGATTGAAATCCTGCATTTCCCGCAAGGTTCCTCCCCCCTCAAGAAGGCACATGTACAGGCCCGTCTGAAGTTTGCCAATAAGCATCTAAATGATTCAGAGAAGGATTAGGAGAAAGTGCTGTGGTCAGATGAGATCAAAATTGAGCTCTTTGGCATTAACTTAACTTGCCGTGTTTGGAGGAAGAAAAATGCTGACTATGACCCTAAGAACACCATCCCTACAGTCAAGCATGGAGGTGGAAACATTACATTTTGGGACTGTTTTTCTGCTATTGATACAGGTCGACCTTGCCGTATTGAGGGGGCCAATGGCCGGGGCCATGTATTGTAAAATCTTGGGTGAGAACCTTCCTTCCTCAGCTAAAACACTGAAGATGGGTCATGGACAGCATGACAATGACCCAAAACATACCACCAAGGCAACAAATGAGTGGCTCAAGAAGAAGCACATTAAGGTCATGGAGTGGCCTAGCCAGTTTCCAGACCTTAATCCTATAGAAAATTTATGAAGGGAGCTGAAACTTTAAGTTGCCAACCGACAGCCAAGAAACCTTAAGGATTTAGAAAAGATCTGTAAAGAAGAGTGGACCACAATCCCTCATGAGATGTGTGCAAACCTGGTCACCAACTACAAGAAACGTCTGACCTCTGTGCTTGCCAACAAGAATTTCTCCACCAAGTACGAAGTCATGTTTTGCTTGGGGATAAAATACTTATTTTACTCACTGAACTGCAACTCAATTTATAACATTTGTATTGTGTGTTTTATCTGGATTTTTGGTTGATATTTTGTCTCTATCATATAAAATACACCTATGATAAAAATTATAGACCCTTCATTTCTTTGTGGGGGCAAACTTACAATATCTGAAGGGGGTCAAATAATTATTTTCCCCACTGTAAATTCTGTATAATAACAACAATAATAATAATAATAATAATAATACTATGTAGGAGGATTTGTTTAATTTCTGTGTATCATGTGAGGCTGTTCATTTCACGGGAATCTGTGAGAGTTTACAAGCACTTTAATATATAATAATAGTGTATAAACTAATTAACTCCTTCCTGCCAGCCGTACGCATATATGCGGCCTCTTGGCGGGTGGGCTTTAGCGTCGAGAGGCCGCATACGTACAGCCCTATATAAACACATTACTGTGCTGAGTACACGCCCCCTGTGCGCACCCGGCACAGTAACCAGTGGGTACAAGAAGGCTACCGATGCATACTTGCGATTGGGAGCTTTCTGATCATGTCACCGCTGTGACCGCCAATCAGACATGTGCGGCTAGTTTCGTTCCGAAATAAAATTCAGAAAAATTTTTGTTTTTCGGAAATTTGGATGTATCCGAATTTCCAAATTACGATAGTAACAAATTTAAATGAATCCGAATAACGAAAAAGAAAATTCGGATGAAATTTTGAATAATTTTCAAATACTTTTCAAATACTTTTCAAATTCGAATAGTTTTCGAGTTCAAATTTGAAAAGTTTTCAATAGTTTTCAAATTTGAATTCGAAAAGTCCTCAAATTTGAATAGTTTTCCAATTTCCAAAGAGAACAAAATAGAATAGAAAACAAAGGAATAGAACAGAAAAAAAAAAACAACAGACTAGAAAAGAATATAACAGAAAACAAAATAAAAGAATTCAACAGCTCTGTTCCACTCCACCACATTACATTCTTTCATTTTCTGTTATATTCCCTTCTATTGTATTCTCTCTTTTTCCATTCTATTCCTCCACTCCACCCCATTGGAAAACTTTTTTGAATTCGAAAACTATTTAAAATTGATTTGAAAGCTTTTCTAATTGCTTAGAAAACGAATAAACAAAACGAATTCTGAAAACAAATTAAACCAATGAAACAAATCTTACTAAACAAACTTATGTAAATAACGCATCAAAACTAAACTTAAGAAATGTTTTGACTCTGCGCATGTCTGCTGCCAATTACAGCGGTCACAAAATCAGAATTCCCGCCTCCCAGCATTTAGAACCTCTTAAAGCAGCGGTGGGAAGGGGTTAAGAAAAAGTGCAAACAAATGTGTGCAATAGCATGACAAATTAATAAATATGCTAGGGTAAAAAATGCTTAAGATATTTTCAAAGGTTAGTCCACATAAAACTTCACTTTTAGTGGATTTGAAAAGTTGAACTCTATTTTATCAAATCATTAATGCATTAATAAAGGTACAGTAGAGAGAGAGATACTCTCAGAGAGAGAGAGAGAGAGAGAATGTCAGGTGTGTTGGAGTACTAGGAGCATGCTGATAGTAGGAGAGAGCAAAGTAACACAGATGAGCTCATTAGTCTGCTGCTTCTTGAAGGATGCCTAAATTGTATTTGTATCAAACTGCCCCGGTTTTGTTTCAAGCAGGGTTTGGGTGTCCAACCTGAACTCCATGAAATCAATGGAAGCTAAATCAGTCAAATTAAAAATGCCAATTTTTGGGGGCTAGTAGGAAAGGGAGCATAGAAATAGCATGAGGTAAGCACTGCACTGCAAAACATGTACCACTGCAAGAAAAAAAAAATCAATTTGGCCAGGAGCGTGATTATTTTTAAATGTTTACAGTGAAACATTAAAAATTTCAAATTCCTTTAACATTGATTATCAGTGCAGCCCCCATCAGAGGTGCCCACCACAATGCCAATCAGTGCCCACCAAAATACCAACCAGTGCACACCAAAGTGCCAATCAGTGCCCATCAGTAATGTCTGTCAGTGCCCATCAATAATGACTGTCAGTATCTCCTCATCAGTGCTGCCCATCAGTGCCATCTATTAGTGCCCAACAGTGCCACCCATCTGTGCCCATCATTGCCATCTATCAGGGCCCATCAGTGCCGCCTATTAGTACCCATTAGTGCCGCCTATCAGTGCCCATCAGTGCTGCATATCAGCGCCGCCTATTAGTACCCATCAGTGCCACCTATCAGTGCCCATCAGTGCTGCAGATCAGTGCCGCCTATCAGTTCCCATCAATTCTATATATTAGTGCCTCCTCATCAGTGCCCATCAGTGCCACCTATCAGTGACCATCAGGGCTGCATATCAGTGCCGCCTATTAGTGCCCATCAGTGCCACCTATCAGTGCCCATCAGTGCTGCAGATCAGTGCCGCCTATCAGTGCCCATCAATTCTATATATTAGTGCCTCCTCATCAGTGCCACCTCATCAGTGTCCGTTAGTGCAGCCTTTTCAGTGCCAGACAGTGAAGGAGAAAACAAAGAAAAAAGTTTTTTCAAAAATGTCGGTCTTTTTTAGTTTATTTAACAAAAAATAAAAAAAACAGTGGTGATCGAATACCACCAAAAGAAAGCTCTATTTGTGGGAAGAAAATGATAAAATATGTAGTTTGGGTACAGCGTGGCATGACCGCTCAATTGTCATTCAAATTGTGACAGCGATGAAAACTGAAAATCGTTCTGGGCAGGAAGGGGGGAAAGTGCCCGGTATTGAAGTGGTTAAATAACATATCCTGTGGTTGCCCTAAACCTGCTTGCAAAAGGATGCATCAGTGTGCTCTATGGTATAGAGATATTATATTATTTTATTTGCTGAAAGTAATTTCCTCTAAAGTATTGGTTCCCCTGCACCTTAAAAAAGTACCAAATGTGGAAGTGGAGAGGGGGGAGTTCCACTTGGTTGCATCCCTCCATCCACTGCCACATTTAGTACTTTTTTGGGGAGGGGGGGTGGCGTTAGTGCAAGTGGATCGCCACCTATCAAGCACAAGGGAGGTGTGCAGTGCGGGTTGATTTCAGCTTTGAACGATCAATCGCGAACAGTGGAGACCACCAGCCGCCACTGCCCACTTTGTAGATACCAGTGTAGGCTTGCATATGAATTCCACTACTCTGAGTGCTGCACCTGTCTCACATTTCCTGAAGAAGACTATGGAACCATTCACAAGGCGCAGCATGGCTCGCTCATGAGCAGTAGGAAACTGCAAGGCTTCGCTGCTTTGTTTCCTTGCTTGAGATACCGGAGCCTGCACCTGAAACTCATGGAAGAATCGGCTCAGATGAGGACATTGCTGGATCCCTGGACAGGTAAGTGTCCATATATTAAATTCAGCAGCTACAGTATTTGCAGCTGCTGACTTTTACATTTTTTGGGGGTGTTTGGAGTTCCTGTATAATATCTAATGCATGTTTCTCAATTCCAGTCCTTTAGGCTCACCAGCAGGTCATGTTTTCAGGATTTCCCTCAGATCATGCAGGTGGGCGGCACAGTGGTGTAGTGGGTAGCACTTTTGCCTAGCAGCTAAAGGGTCGCTGGTTCGAATCCCAACCACGACACTACCTGCCTGGAGTTTGCATGTTCTCCCTGTGCCTGTGTGGGTTTCTTCCGGGTACTCCGGTTTCCTCCCACACTCCAAAGACATGCTGGTATGTAAATTAGATCCTGTCTAAATTGGCCCTAGTATATGTATGTATGTGACCTTAGATTGGAAGCTCCTTGAGGGTAGGGACCGATGTGAATGTACAATGTATATGTAAAGCACTGCGTAAATTGACAGCGCTAAAGAAGTACCTAAAATAAATAAATGTGGTAATTACTAAGGCGATGAAACTGATCAAATCACCTGTGCAAAATAATGGAAAGCCTGAAAGCATGACTTGTTGGAGCACCTTGAGGACTGGAATTGAGAAACACCGATCTAATGTCATGTTCTGCTGGGGGGGACAGGAACGGCCCAAGATGAGCACTGCCGCACTGTTAATTTTATTCAGACTCTGGTAAATTGGGACTGATACTTTTCAGTCAATGCTCTTTGACAGATGTAAGTTTAGAAATGCTTATAAGTATGATGACTGTATAATTTGTACAGTATATCATGGCTAAATTGCATTTTCTCTGCCATTTTTGTAGAAAGGAATACTTCCCCCTGAGGAAGACCTAGATACTCTTTTTTAAGGGTCGAAACGCGTCGGAGACAAGACGCAGCCAAAGCTGTATCGTATGATATTCCATGTTCCACCAAAGCAAAATGTTGTATACAAATGTGCATGTCCCTTGTTCGCATAACCAGAGCTCTTTATGCACATATTTATAGCAAACGCCAATAAATTTTGAATCCAAAAATTTGTATTCCAACTTCATATTTACCCTTTCTTATACACGTTAATTCTATACATATTTGGGCCGCCATTAAACCCTCATTGGATTTTCCCACCACTAATGTCATGTTCTTAGGCTCCATGGACACTGGACACTCTCTGGGCATCGGATTATGTGGCAGGGGACGCTGCTTAGATAATGTGCTTTTAGAAGCGTTTTTTAAGGAGCGTTTATGTGCATTTTTGTGCGTTTATCAGCATCTGCATTTTCTAGAGTTATTTTTTAAACCTAATTAGCTTCCATTGACTACAAAAAGTCTGGACGCCAATAAACGGCCGTTTAGCTGCGTTTATGAGCATTTATCGGCGTACATCGTTTTTTTGTGGTTAGAAGAACGACTCCTGAACGCCAATTCAGGGCGTTCAGATAACAGCCCATAAACACCACTGCTGTTAAATGACAATAGACGTCCATGTGTACATGAACACATAAGATAACATAAAAAGGCGTTTAGGGGCTGGCTGCGGACCATGATGGCTGCCTGATCCCATTGCTCCGCTCAGCCTGGGACATTTAGCAACTCCAGCACCTGACATAGCATTGAATCCCCCCTTAATTCCACCTCAGGGGGGCTCTTACACCTTTGACTATTGAATGATTTTATCCAGGATACCGACAACCGACATAGCAGCCAAGAGTAGCAGAAGCGGTGACAGACAGGAGGCACTCCGGGATCCCCACCAAGCAATTAGCATCCACCGGACCCGAATTAAGCGCAGGGGGCGGCAGGGACTCCTGTCCCCGGACTCTCCAGGACCCGTGCTTCAGACCTAGCCCAGTCGGGCTCTGCTCGGAAGTCAGGCGGCGAAGCATCACAAGCTGAAGCGGCTCCCTCACAGCATCGTCGGCCGCCATATTGAGGCCTAGCCGAGGAGACACGGGCAGCCTGGACTCACATCTGCGGACTTACTCTACATCGCCGCCCAGCAACAGACTACCGTCGGCATCGCGGGACCAGATTGCGGAAGACGGGACCCAGAGCACCATTGCAATGGAGCCGGATTGACGGTCACATCGCGGCCTCAAAACAGCACGGTACCTGCAGACACCCCGGCGGGTACCGGACTCGCCCATCGCTGAATCATTGTCCCTGGAATTAATAGCCACGCCTGAGCTGCTCTGCCTGTCACCGGTCCGCGGAGCGAAGTGTTGTCATCCGGACACTCCACGGTTCTCCTTTACAGCACTACAGGGGGCCAGCCCAACCCTGCGCCTCCATTCTCCTGTATCTGCTTGGTTGGGAATAGCAGGGAGGGACGGAAATTTACTTGGGCCCAAGGGACGACCGCAGTGAGGCTGGAACGGTGACATTCTAAAGATCTACAGAGGTACTGAACGCTGGGTGACAGCGGTACCAAGTATTAAAAATACACTCAACAGTCAAAAAGCAGAAAAGTTCAAGATAAAACCCCCGCTTCAGACACTTCTTTTTATCCCTGACTCTGCCCTTCCAGGGGCACTTTAGAGGCTGTGTCAGAGAAACACAGGGAGACAGTGCTTTTGGACCAGGGGGTCCCCTCCTTGCACCTCCTGTGCTACGGTACGGCACTTCATAAGGTCCTGACGCACCCCTCCTCCATCGGGAAAGACAGCACACTCCTGTCCTTTGGGATCCCTGCTGACCCCAGTACCTTGGCACCTAATCATATTGCTGAAGAGGGACCTCACCTCCATCAAGTGCAACTACAAGACAGTGTGTGGTTGATGACCTTTGCGCCACTGCAGCACCCTCGACCCTTTTCTAAGTCATCCTGACCCTCCTACGTACCACTACCGAAGACTGGGTATAGTGGCCGAATCTAAGGTATGCCCAAAAAGAAAACGCAAGCCTCCACCACTAACCGTAATATCTCTGATTTTTTTCAAGATCCTGTCATGCAAAACATTCAGACCACCCCTGGGTCAACCTCACCCACCCACTCACAAGAACTGCCTGAAAACCACCAAACTCCAGGGAACACACTGGAAATAATGGACAGCTCAAACAATGGCTCCACCTACTTGCAGTCCTCAACTACAGACAGAGGCAAAAGAACCGCCCAATCTCCAGCCCAATCTCCGTCCACAATTCCGTTATACAAAAAACAACATTGGGCTGAAATCCCCAACCCTGAGGACTCGCAGGAATCCCTAGCTGCACACCCTGCCACGGACCAACCACCATCCGAACAGACGCTGAAACTAATGCTGCTTTCACTTCAAAAAGATCTGAGAATTGAACTACGATCCTCGATTTCTACACTTCATTCCAGAATGGACCAAATTGAAGATCGTACAAACACCATTGAGCAACAGGTCGCGGCTCAAGCATCTGCACATGAGGTTAACATGGAGGCCCAATTTAAACACTCTGAAGAACTTCAGTATCTACGAGCTAAAGTGACAGATCTAGAGGATCGCTCTCGTAGGAACAATATAAAATTTCGGGGATCCCAGAATCGGTGAAACCATCGGATATCACACACTACATCCAACAGATGTTCCTCAAACTCATCCCCCAACTTTCGCAGCTGGACCTGACTATAGATCGGGCACATAGAATCGCAAAACCGAGTTACCTACCGGATTCCGTCCCAAGAGATGTATTGGCACGCATCCATTTTTTCCATATCAAGGAAAAGGTATGTCAGCAGCCCGGATATCGAAAACACTACCAGATCCCTACTCCAATATCTCCTTGTACACTGATATTTCCGCAGCCACGGCACAAAAAAGAAGAGAGTTCGCTCAAGTTACCACCATCCTCAGAGACCACAACATACCATACAAATGGGGCTTCCCAACTAAGCTGGTAGTTACATTCCAATCCCAACTGATAGACATTTTAACCCCCAAGGAGGGTATCAAACGTCTGCTCAACTGGAGAGTCATCACTACACCACCCCCGCCACTACAATCTGAACGTCGGACAGGACAACCTCGCGGACCGCGTCATACTGACGACAACCGGCTCCTCCCCCGCACTACCCAGCAAGTTTGAAGCCCATCTATACCTGGGCCAACCCAGGTCTAACCATGAACTAAAGTAAGATGATTGCTATCCTCACGTGTCCCAGTGAGTATGCTATGGTCTGATGAGTGACCCTGTGCACTCCTATCGTTAGTAGAATGAAATCAAGTACCAATCTGGACCCAACCGGGTCCATATCTACCCGAAGTTTGAACGACCCATCACGCCCCCTCCTCGGCCAACAGCAGTCATACTGCGCCAGGCGCTCCAACAGGACAGGCTGCAAGTCTAACATCACCGCCCCCACCACATCACTACTGAGAGGTCAACTCGTCTGCAAACTATGGGAGGAACCCCCAATTTTACAGATAGTCAACCCTAACCTTACATTGATGGTCGAATCAACCCTTCGGGGTAAACATACCATACAACACCAGAGACTCCTACCACCATTGAA
>BLSH010279723.1:8876-20849 GCA_018402905.1 Glandirana rugosa | reverse complement strand
TCAGTAAATCAAGTGTGATCAATTTTCAGTGATTGGCACCATAGCTTGCAGACTCTATAACTTTCACAAAGACCAAATAATATACACTAATTTTTTTTTTTTTTACCAAAGATAGGTAGCAGTATAAATTTTGGCCAAAATTTATGAAGAAAAATTACTAATTTGCAAAATTTTATAACAGAAACGAAGAAAAATTCATTTTTTTACAAAATTTTTGGTCTTTTTTTAATTATAGCGCAAAAAATAAAAAACCCAGAGATGATTAAATACCACCAAAAGAAAGCTCTATTTGTGTGAAAAAAAGGACGCAAATTTCATATGGGTGCAGTGTTGCATGACTGAGTAATTGTCATTCAAAGTGTGAGAGCGCTGAAAGCTGAAAATTGGTCTGGTTGTTAAGGGGGTTTAAGTGCCCAGTTGTCAAGTGGTTAATTAAGTCTTCTTTGTGATTCACTCGAGCAGACTGCATTCATTAACTATCATTAAGATTTTAAAAGAGATTATAATTACGTGTATTCCCTTGTCATATTTTTTAGATAGCAGCCATGGAAAGCTTTCAATCCTCTCTCGGTAAGATTGCTTATCGTAATTATATAAGCAGTATTTATGCTCATTTTGATGTGGATGGGAAACAGAAAATAGGTTTTTAAAATTTAGTAATAAGACGGATGGCCCGTTTCCTACACAGATACAGAATGAGCTGACACGTAGACATCATCTTACATTTATTAAAAGGTTTCCGCTCTAGGCAGCAGTTTTAGTATTTTATAACCAAAATGGTGGTGTGTTTTGTGTGTACTTGTCTTGCGTTTAATAATGAAAGGGGGTGCTCTGCCCCCCTACCCCAAAGCTCCTTATCCCCATGTTGATGACCTCATTCCCACAACCCTGACCGGTGGTTGTGGGGGTATGCGGGCGGGGGGGCTTATCGGAATCTGGAAGCCCCCTTTAACAAGGGGGCCCCCAGATCCCCCCCTCCATGTGAATCAGTATCAGGTGCATAGTGCACCAACCCATTCACCAAAAAAATGTCAAAAAGTAATAAAAACACAGAGAATGATTTTGACAATATCTTTATTAAAAAATAAAAAATAGTGTCCCCCAATGTAAATCCATCATCAATCTCGCCGCTCGCCCCACCCAGAAAAAAGCCCCTAAAAAAAACATTCCTACCATCCATGAAGGCCGACCGCCTTCTGCCTCCTCCACCATCTGACAGTTCTTATATAGGTAGGGGCAGGGGGGGTCACCTGGTGACATCACCTTGTGGCACCACCCCCTTGTGACATCATGAATTGATGGATTCTGGGTTGGTGATGTCACAAGGGGTGGTGCCACCAGGTGGCCCCGCCCTTACCTATATAAGAAATGTCAGATGGCAGAGGAAGCAGAAGGCGGCCAGCCTTCATGGACAGCGGGAGCGTTTTTTTTCTTCCTTTTTTTGTGATTGATGATGGATTTACATCAAGGGACACAGTTTTTTTATTTTTTAATAAAATAATTCTCAAAAACTGTCTCTGTGTTTTTATTACTTTTTAACACTTTTTTGGTGAATGGGTAGGGGTACTATGTAAACTATACTCATTCACATAGGGGGGGTGGCCATGGTTGTGGGGATGAGGCCCTTATTCCCATAAATACGCAAAGCACCATGTTGAGGTCATGTGGCCTGGTACGGTTCAGGAAGGGGGGCACTCGCTCGTCCCCCCCTTTCCTGACCTGCCATTGTGCATGCTCGGATAGCATTTACCTTAACATCCATATCAGACCCAAAGAGCCTAGTATGGACTGGGGGTGGACCCCACATCGTTTTTTTTTTCTATGTTTTTACCTGCAAATTTTTTTGGTTTTTTTATTCAACTGTTAACAACCAGCTTTTACTGCACACTGATTGGGCAAATATTTGCCAAATCAGGGCACAGAATGCACTGTGCAATTCATTGCAGGGTGTTCGGGTGTTCCGCGATCGGGGCGAAAAACCAGTGTTTGGCCTGAACTCATACTCAGCCCCAAACCGTTCACCTAACTCTAGGTTAGTTTGCACACATTTCCAAATATATGTGTAGGCCTCTTTTTGCAGACTGGCTGGTTACTGTGCTGGGAAGTCTTTTGTTTGTTTGGTCGAATTGCATGCAGGGAAGCACTGGATGCTTTTGCTGCCATTGTGCTATTGTTAGGTGTCATGTGCGTCCCTGTGCCTTTAACCACTTGCCGACTGCGTATTGCATATATAGGGCAGCAAAGTGGCACAATGCCGCAGACCGCGGTTTATAAGCGGTGAATCGCCAATGTAAACACTGCAGTTCCCCGTTCTGACAGGTGGCATGACACTAATCTACTGATCCCTGTGTTCGGGATCAGTTAGAGCTGTTATGCCCCTACTAGCCCAGCCCCCACACAGTTAGAACACACACAGGGAACACAGTTAACCCCTAGACCGCCCCCTACAGGTTAACCCCTGTAATCAGTTTTTTTTTTTTTTTTTTAGATGTGATCGTTGTATAAATGTCAATGGTCCCAAAAAAGTGTCAAAAATGTCAAAAATGTCCGACATGTTCGCCGCAATGTTGCAATCCCAATAAAAATCGCAGATCACCACCATTACTAGTAAAAAAAAAAAAAAATTGTAAAAACGCCATAAATTAATTCTCATGGTTTGTAAACGCGGCAACTTTTGCCAATCAATATACGCTGGTTGCGATTTTTTTTTACCAAAAATATGTAGAAGAATATATATCGGCCAAAACTGATGAATAAATTCGTTTTTTTTATATATTTTTTGGATATGTATTATAGCAAAAAAGTAAGAAATATTGGGGGTTTTTTTTCTAAATTGTCGCTCTTTTTTTTTTAATAGCGGCGATCAGAAATGACGCAGAGGTGATCAAATACCACCAAAAGAAAGCTCTATTTGTGGGAAAAAAGGACGTAAATTTAGTTTGGATACAACGTCGCACGACCGCGCAATTGCCAGTTAAAGCGACGCAGTGCCGAATCGCAAAAAGTGCTCTGGCCCTAAAGTGGGAAATCCTTCCGGGGCTGAAGCAGTGTTACCAACCTACCAGATTGAAATTTACTGACACAACGTCAAAACTTTACTGGCACAGCCAAGTTTTTACTGGCATTTTCAAAAGTTACAAAATTACAGTTTTAAATGCAAATTTCAGTATTTCAGGTGCAAACAAGTAAAATATACAATTAGCAATATGATTTAAGGTAGATAGTAAGGTAAAAAAACATATTTCTTATTTTATTTTTGATTTAGTAAGTAGCTCAGGGACAGGACTTAGGAGGCATAGTGACAGTCTCTCTCCAAGCCAGGTGGTCCCTCCAGTCCACTCTAATCTAAACAGCACTGACAGTCCCGCTCCCAGCCTGCCTTGCTCCCATACCGCAGACACGCATGTGAGGCTCTGCCCGATCTGCTTGACTCCCTTGCACCATGCCATCACATGACATGCTCAGGCACTGCCATTGCCAGAGCCACCCGAACACACTCTAGCAGGCAGTCAGATGGTCTTGGCCGGCTCCAGACGGAGCCTTGCATCACAGCCATATTTTTTACTGGCAACCTTTTCCTTTTACTGGCATTTACTGGCAGGAGAAAATTCCCTGTTTTTTACTGGCTGCCAGTAAAAATACTGGTGGTTGGCAACACTGGGCTGAAGTGGTTAAGATAGGGTGGGCTACCTCCAGGCACACCTGTTGTTAATCTATCTATTCTTATGAAGGTTCTGGAAATTATAGCTAGAACCGCAGATATCTGTTGACGTAGGCACTTAGATTTTGTATGTATCTGTGCGCAAACAAGACCCTCTGTTTGTAAAGCAAACTGTTAAGCCTCGTACACACGGGACAACGATCGTATACAACAGGTCGTACTAACAACCGTTGTATGCGATATCGATCGTTTGTATGCGCGATTTGAACAGCCGAACATACGACGGTCATACAAGGGAGTTGTATGAGCAAACTAGAAAACTTTGGTCGTACCAACAAGCGCTCATACGACTGTTGTATCGAGTGTACAGAGCAGCAAAACACGAATGCTCCGAAGTCAGGAACGGCCGGATGCTAATTACATGCACCTGAATGTTCTTTCTATGGTCGTATGATCGTGTAGTGCAGTCAGTATGCAAGTTACTTTATGCAACATACGATTTGAGACGATCGTACATACGATCGTCGTCCCATGTGTACGAGGCTTTAGACAGGACCAATTGTGTTGTTTTGCAGGCTGGCTTGTAAGTGTGCTGGGAAATCTTTTGCTTGTTTGCAATGTGCTCTGCCCTTCCATGTGTGCCTTGCTGCAAAGGCTAGTTATTGGTTGGGGTGGTTGTCATTTTTTGTACAGATGGTAGCCAATCAGCTTCTAACTTCAGCTTGTTCTATTAAGCTGTGACAAAAAAAAAACTGGAAGCTGATTTTGTACTCTCCAGTTTTAGTAAATCAACCCCAACACATCCAATTTTTTTTTTTTTTTTTTTTTTAAGAATAGTTTTTTGTTACATTTGTGGCACATAGATTCAAGTATACAAACAGTGTCTTTGTCAACTAGACATGCGCAGAGTGAAAAACTCTGCGCATGTCTAGTTTTTAGTTTTGATTCGTTATTTGCATAATTCCGTTCAGTTAGATTTGTTTCATTCATTTTCAAATCGATTAGAAAAGTTTTTTAATCAATTTTGAATAGTTTTCAAATTTGAAAAGTTTTCAAATTTTAATAGTTCCAAGGAAAATGGGGTGGAGTGGAAAGTGGAGGAATAGAATGGAAAAAGATAGAATACAATAGAGGGGAATATAACAGAAAATGAAAGAATATAATGTGGTGGAGTGGAACAGAGCTGTTTTGTTGCATTCTATTCTTTTATTTTCTGTTATATTCTTTTCTAGTCCATTGTTTTTTTTCTGTTCTATTCCTTTGTTTTCTATTCTATTTTATTCTCTTTGAAAATTGGAAAACTATTCTAAGTCGAGGACTTTTGGAATTCAAATTTGAAAACTATTCAAATTTGAAAGCTTTTCGAATTTGAATTAGAAAACTATTCAAATTCGAAAAATATTTGAAAACAAATCAAATCAAATTTCGTCCGAATTTTTTTTTCGTTATTTCGGATTTGTTTAAATCCAGTACTATTGTAATTCGGAAATTCGGAAACATCAGAATTTCCGAAAAACGAAATTCATTCGAATTTTAATTCGGAATGAAATTAACCCCACATGTCTGTTGTCAACCTCAGAGTAAGAATAGGTCACAAGCATCCATGGGTAACATAAAACTTCACGCTTATGAACCTTGAGGTAAGTGAGCAAAAATGCACTAGAGATCCTCTAGGTCAGTGGTTCTCAACTCCAGTCCTCGAGACCCACCAACAGGCCAGATTTTAAGTATTACCTTGGGGAGATGCAAACTAGAATACCGCAATCACTGAGCAGCAAATGATATCACCTGTGATGTATTTTAGTTATCCTGCAAACCTGGCCTGTTAGTGGGTCCCGAGGACCAGAGTTGAGAACCACTGCTCTAGGTATTCGGGCTCAAGCATCTACTTGGTCGGCCTCTGTGTTCAGTTTGAAGTGGGATCAATAAAGAGGGGCCAGGGCCAGTACTAGCTCAGTCTCAGGTTATGCAATGCAAAATATGCCTCACCTCAATAACACTATACTTTTTGAAGCTACATTTAAATCCTAGGGAGAAGCCACTCTTTTATATAAATTGGGGGGAGAAAAAGGGGCAAGAAAGGAAAATGACAGGAGAGTAACCTGAACTAGGCAGTGAGACAGTTCACATGTACTTATTTGTCTAGGAAATGTGAGTTTTGGTGAATTGGAGAAGTTCCAAAATTTTGAGAAGCTTTCATTGGCATCTGCCAGTAGCTCCTCCATTCTCACAATGTTATTTAACTCAATTACCCTTTCCTTAATTGTAGAGACTGTGGGGGATTGCCAGTGCCTGAGGATCAAAGTATGGCCTGCCAAGATTAGAATTCAAAAGAGACCCTTCTTAATGTTTTTATTGGCCCTGGGATCATAGACAGGAGGGCTACCTCCAGCGATTCCAGCTATTCCCTGCCCGTGATTAGATGGCTTAGCTGAAATATAGATTTCCAGAACTCTCTGATCCGAGGGCAGGACCACCACAGAGCCACCTGGCTCTCCGCATCTCCAACTACAGTGATTAAATACCACCAAAAGATAGCTCTATTTGTGTGAAAAAAAAAATCATAGGGGTAGAGGAGGGCCTCTTGTACAGCTCCAGCTCGGGCACCACTGGTAGAGAGACAGCAGCCACAGGAGCACGGGACATAGGAGTGCCTGTAATCAGTCCAGTAGTCTGCGTGGCAGCAGTCAGCAGGTGGATGTGGCAGCAGGTAGGCTGGTACAGTAGTAAATGGCACAGAACTTGGCAGAGTGTAGTAGGCATCTGGAAGCAGGAACAAAATGAGAGCGTGCTGGACTGAGAGTTGTAGGAGGCTGGATGAGCAAGATGCAGGGTCAGAAGAGCCGGGTCGGTAATGGTTGGAACAGATCAGGTATAGACAATAGACAGCAGGTCAGGTCACAAGCCAAGTCAGTAATGGGAGATCAATTAAACAGAGACAGGAGGGAGAAGCAGAATCTAAGACAAGCCGAGGTTGGGGTAGGTAGCAGACAAACGCAGGTCAGAAGTAAGCCGGATCAGGTCAATGGGACGTGAGTAGAGTTGAGCGAACACCAGGACATTTGGGTTCGGAGGGACCCATTTATGATAACAACTCTCTTTTTTGAACATGTTATTCAATTCAACATCCCCTAGTACCATCTTCCTATATCTCTCCTCCCCATCTAGTAAGTTTAGTTTATTTTCCTACATTTTAATATATATTGGCTTTTTTATACTTTTTTTTTTATTATATTATAATATATATTGATGCTGTCTTACATCTACCTTTTTATATGAACATAATACATTTTTTATTTATACATTTTTTCTCCTTGCACAAACAATACAGCAAGGGAAATAGTTTTTTAAGCATACATGTATGTCAATTTTTAACACAGATGGTGTGAATTACACATTTATTGATACGTATTTTATAAGTTCAGATAGTTTTTTCTTTTTGGTTTTGCATCATGTATCTTAGATGGATTTGATCCTTCTTTTAGTATCCCGGCCATTCCCATACAAGCCCCACTTTTTGACATTAGCTACATTCATTGCTGACACCTATTTGGCTTTGTAGCAATCAAAGTGTGCCTTTGAGCACATGACCATCAGCTGTTCCCGTGATGGATTGTGATTGGCTGATGAAACGCAGCGAAGGGCATTGTGGATACCAAACGTTATTTCCGCTCGTTGGCACGCAGGTGGACCGCAATCGGCGTCCCCTGTGATCGTATCTCCTCATTGTAAGCATTCTCTATGTTTTTATATTTGGAACTACAATAAAATTTTATCCGGACGTACTTCACTATTGTTGGCTCCGTTCTCTTCCCCTCTTTGCCCCATGCATGGGTGGTGAGTATCACCCCACAGTGACTGGTGATTGGCACATCCAAGGGTCTGGTTACATGTTCCAGGGAAGCAGGAGGAAGCAGGAGGAGAATACAGCCCACTAAGCTCATTTTATTCCCGTAATAGGAATCAACATCATCTGGTGAGTAGGAACTCTCACTGGGTGTGATGGTGAAAGTTTTGTCCACATCTCCGAGCAAGCAATATCGTAGTGGCACAATTAAGAGCACCTTTGCACTTTAATGGATTTACATCCTTGAAGCTATAGACTTTGGACTATTTTCATTATTTTATTTCAACATTTTCTTTTTTCACTAAGCACCTTGATTGCACATTGTCCCTTTATACTGTGTTGGTTTATAAGGCTGTTTTGGCATTATTAATGATTATTTCTAGCTATAATTAGTGGCTGGTTACCCTCATGTGTGTCTGACATCTGGTGGTCAGTTAATGGTAAGACACCAGCCTATTTGCTGTTAATCAGATCAGCCAGCCTCCAATATTCGTGTGTTAGCGCGGGTTATAAAAGTTTTTTATTTAATACGTTTGCCTTCTCTTTGTCCTCAGTCACGCACTCTAGATTATTTTGTAAAGGGCCTACATGCTCAGACCTGACCTTTTTACTATTAATATATTTGAATAATTTTTTGGGGTTTGTCTTACTATCTTTTGCAATCTGTTGTTCATTGTGAATTTTTGCATCCTTGATTTCCTTTTTACATATTCTGTTATATTCTTTGTAACATTTAAAAGATGATAGTGTTCCCTCATTTTTATATTTTTTAAATGCTCTTTTCTTATAATTTATAACTTTTTTAACTTTGGCCGTGAGTCACATAGGTTTTCTTTTTAGCCTTTTAAATGTATTGCCCATGGGAATATACTTTGCAGTGAGTTTGCATACAGTTTTTTTGAAAAATTCCCATTTCTGTTGTGTGTTCATTGATGCCAATATTCCCTCCCAGTCTAAGTCCCGGAGAGCAGCCCTCATCTTTGTAAAATTTGCTCTCTTAAAATTAAGTGTTTTTATCTTTCCCGTGTGTGTTTGTTGCTTGCAGCTTACATTAAATGAAATCATGTTATGGTCACTGTTACCTAGATGTTCTTTTATATGAATATTGGTAATAAGCTCTACATGGTTTGAGATTACCAGGTCCAGCAAAGCGTCATTCCTAGTTGGTGCCTCAATAAACTGGACCATAAAATTGTCCTGTAATAGGTTTATACATTTTTGCCCTTTAGCTGTCCCAGCAGTGCCATTACTCCAGTTAATTTCCGGGTAGTTAAAATCCCCCATTATTATCACTGTCCCAGCCCTTACAGCTCTTTCCATCTGTGCAAGGAGCAGAGTCTCCACCTCCTCTTTAACACTGGGAGGTCTATAACAAACTCCAATTATAACCTTTGTAGTGTGCACACCCATATGCAGATCTATTCATAATGCTTCAGACTCATCACACTCTCCATCAACTAGGTCCTCATTCACACTCGCTTTGAGATCACTTCTCACATAGAGACAGACACCACCACCCCTCTGTTTTACCCTGTCTTTCCGAAAGAGAGCATAGCCAGGAATATTAATAGCCCAGTCATGTGAAGAATGAAGCCAAGATTAAGCTATACCAATCAAATCATAGTTCTCCTCATGCACCAGAGCTTCCAACTCACCTATTTTGCTTGACAGACTCCTGGCATTGGTGAACAAACACTTTAATTCACTGTCACATTTTACACATGTATCTTGAATATTTTTATTTTTAATACAAACAGTACCATTCCCAATGGTTGATTGTAACATGGGAACCTTCATATCATCTTTCTTAGCCCTCCCCCAATCTTTCCCCATTCCACCCACCAATAGGGGCTGACCACTGTCTGACCTGTCTACTCTACATTATAATCTAATGCACCCTCCTCCCTCATTCCTAGTTTAAATACTCCTCCAGCCTTCCCATAAACCTCTCCCCTAGCACAGGGGATGTACCGCGGGCATGCGGCCCCTTTAGACAAAGTGACATATCCGCACATTGGTGCTTACTTTCTGGGTTTAAGGCACGCACAAGTTTGCCCCCATGCAGCTCCCACTGCGATTGTACACAGTGGGAGCCTGTCAGCAAGTCCCGGGCAATGATTCCTAGCCGGACCCTGCTGATTGGCTGTGTGCAATCACAGCCCAGAGCTCTTGTGTTGGTAAATGATCTGTCAGTGTCTCATCCCTGCTAAGCATTAGAATATACTGCCCTGCATCCACCCACTTATAATGATGGACACACATGCAATGTTCTTTTTTTGTTCTTGGGCTGAACAAAAAAGAACTTAACAGTTTTCTCCATTCACATCAATAGATGTGGATGAGGACATTTTTGCCAAAAAAAGTGAAAAGAATATAAGCCGAAGCAAAGGGACAATCCACCCACTGACCACCCCAGGCCCCCATGCTTGGGCATATACATTCTTTTTTTTTTTTTTAACTGCAGATGAGAAATCTCCTCCAGCAGTGCTGCAAATACTGATGCATGTATTCTGAAAGCACATCCTGCTGCTGTCAGAATAAACAGATCAGTGCTGCAGCCGAATGGCGTTCCTGCACAGCAAACAACAGTTAACAATAAAACACAGTACGAACCGAACATTAACTCAATAAAAGGACAACTATTTATGTATTTTTTTTTTTTTTTATTGAAAATTAGCAGTTACATATTAATTCAGTTTCCAGGTCATTACTTAAGGCATATTACATGCATATCATTTCCACATTGCAGATATTAATGCAATAATTCACATGAGATTCAATGTATCATTAACTCATTGGATTCATTCGTTACTGACGTGTCCAAGCTAGTCAGACCTGTATGCACATCAACTTTTTAGAATTCGCTTTACCGCTAAACTTTTTAGTGGTATGCAAACTTTAGAAAATAACACATATTTCCTACCCCTACTACTACTTCTACTAGTCCTCACTATTTCCACTTTTAAATGGGTGTGTCTCTTTCCCGCTTTGTCTAGGGGGTCTATGGTAGCGGATAGCTCTGGAGCCAAATTTTCCAGTTTTCCATGAATTATTCCCTATTGCCATTTGCCACAGCGTATGAATACTCATAGAAGCTTTATATTTTGACTCTGGAGATAACTTCCTCTAGTGTTGGAGCTGTATCTCTCTTCCATTGGCACATCTAGCCTAGCCGCTAGAAAGATATGCATTATTACTATTCTAAAGTTTTTGGGGAATTTGGAAATGGAGATACCAAGCAGAGCCATTTCTGGAGATGGCTACATAATCATACCTGTAATAGTTGATATCAACCTGAAAGTGGAATTCCAAAAACTTTTTAATCATTTACAGTGCCAAGGCACATGCGTTAGGTGCCCAGGCTGACCACAATTCCTCCAACAGTCAGGAAAGGCTCCTTTATACATTTTGGAGATTCTAGTTGGTGTTAGGTACCACCTGTATATGATCTTATAAATATTCTCCGAATGTGACACATTGTGCGTGGCCCCTAAACTGTGCTTTACTGCGTTCACCCATTCCTCCTCAGAGAAAGTCTGGCCTAATTCCTGTTCCCATGTCAGTAAGGCTTTAGTTTTAGTTATCTCCTTTTACTCTTGAAGTAGGCCATATAAATTGGAGATGGATTTTTGTGATGTGGTTTTGTAGTGGTATAATTCCCAAGTCTTTTTATCTACTGAAATCCTCTCTCCTAAGCGGGATCGCAAAAGGTGCTTAATTTGGGAGATTTTAAATATGTCTGTATGCTGGGAATTCCATAAAATGTCTGCTATCCTGTTATATCCTTTTTCTGTCCATTGTTTGACAGAGTAGTCTGGAATCAGGAACTCGAGAGATTGTAGTGGAAGTTGTCCTATTGGTATTTTTATTTGCTCATTTTTTATTGTTAATAGGTCCTTTCACACTTCTAGTGAAGCTTTAATGGAGGGATGTTCAGGTAAGTGTAAAGGTAGGTTTGTACCTGCCGCTAGTAGAAGTGCTTTGAGATTTTTACCCTTCAATAGAGTTTGCTCTATTCCTGTCCATTGGTTGGATGGGGCTGGGGTTATCCATGATGCTAGTTGATCTAATAGAGCTGCTCTGTAATAGTTCTTAATTAATAGGGCTCCAATCCCACCTATTAATTTGTTCTTGGTTAAGATTGAGAAGGAGATCCTGGCTCTAGTACCTTTCCAAATGAATGTCCGTAAATGCTTGTCAAGGGTTTTAAAGAAATTATTGGGTAGGGGTATTGGCAGGGTTCTAAAAATGTATAGTATTTTAGGCAGGGTTATCGTTTTGAATGTGGCAATGCTTCCTAGCCAAGAGATCTCAAATTTACTTAATTGTATCATTGTGTACCATTTTTAGTGGTTTATGGTTTAAATTGTACAAGTGTGATGTCTTGTTAGACAATTGAATGCCCAGATACTGAATTTTGTTCGCATCCCAATTACATGGGAATAGCGATCTTAGTTTAGTGCGA
>BLSH010279713.1:1111429-1121473 GCA_018402905.1 Glandirana rugosa | reverse complement strand
AGCTATACAGTGACTTTTCTCCCTGAGGAAGAAGTTTGTTACATAACTTAAAATAACTTCGAAACATGTAGGAGAGGAAGTTGCACCTTCACCACCAGGACCATTTGCTCCAATTGAGGGTTTGCTTGCTTCCACACTGTTACCTGTGTTTTCATTTGGTTCATTTTTTTTTTATATGTATACTATTATGTTTGTATATGGCAACCACATTACTCGTCATGTGACGGTTTTAACCCTGATCTAATAAATTACCAATTCTTTTTTGACACTTTTTTGTATACTTTGTTTATTTGGGGGAATTCTGTGTTGCGGCAAATCCCTATGGGCCCTCCTTCTTGCAAATTTCGTTTAATTGGGGAGGCAACACAGCATTCCCGACTAATATAGTCCATAGAGAATCTTAGGACCCCATTTTTCCTATTTTCGCCCTGGGAGGTAATGGGCGGATGTTCCGCTGACTGATCACCAGCAATCTGCCTTCTTTTTGTCTGGATCCCGAGGAATCCAAATGTTTGGCGAAACTTTGACCTTACAGACAGCAGTTTATCACGCACATCATCTGTTGTGATTGCATTCATCTGGATGTACAGATATAATTCATAGATAGTATCACAATACTCCACAGATGTCTGGGTGGGTACTTCTATTTTAATGTATTTTTAACTTTGTATAATAAAAATTATGTTTTTTTACTTACCCTTGTCTCCACCATGTTGCCATTATAGTCTGTGATTGTAGGTTACCGGAGTTTAGTCTCCGGTTTATGCCTAACTGCTTTCTTGTTCTGTTTTGTATGAGGCCATAAAAGTCTCCCTTACTTACTAGATTTTATTAATGTTATCTAGTACAGGGGTAATCTACTTGCTCTTCTTATTCTTTTCATTCCGCTAGGAGATTAATTGTAGGCTTGACAAATGCTGGCTTTACGTTCTTTTTAGTAGTATTTGTTCCTCTCTTTGCGGAAGTCTATTAGACAGGTCAGACCAGTTAAAGTGGTAGTAAACCCTCCTATCATTTTCAGCCAAGGAAGCTGCCATCTTGGCCTCTGTTTAATCTACAACTGCCATGATGCTGTACATGTGATCAGCTATGATACCAGCCATTGGATGGTTTGACAGTTTGGTTTAGAGCACAACCAATGGGAGTGTTACATTTCTGGCACGTGCCCGAAATGTAACTGGTTTTTAAACTGTTAAATGGATGGGTTTACTACCACTTTAATAACAATGCACTAGTTATGTGGCTGTGGCTTTATCTCAGCAGTTGCTGATCAAGGAGTAACTGTGGTTAGATACAGAGAGCTAAGAGAGGAAGAAGATAATGCAAGAAAGAGTGTAATGCAATCTTGATATAGCAGGCATTTGAAATAGAAATGTTACATACATTTATATTAATGTAAACACTAACATAAAAGCTTCACGTTTGTGCCCACTGAAATTGCACTATGATTCCCTATTAAGTGATTTATAATCTTAGCTACTAACTAAGCATCTGTCATGAGCAAAAATAATGGCACTTTATTTATATATGATATTTGGTAAACAAGTTTGAAATTATTTAGAGACTATGTCAACAATGTGGTAACATAATCTATAAGGCTATTTACAGCAAACATGAGCACCAATCAGTCAATTCTTAGCCTAGTGCAAAATCTAGAGACATGCACATGCTTGGTCTCTCATGCACACAGTATTGCAGCACAATAGTTGTAAGTACGTGGCACTGCTTGTAAGTATAGGACAGTACTACTGACTAACAAGAAACATTAGCCTATGTATTTAGAAGTAGAGACACTGCAACCACCTGCTAGCCCTGTGAAATAATACCATGCTGGCTACAAAGTGAAATTCAACAGACAATGCTGAGTTTTTTAACCACTTGCTATCCAAAGGCCGTCCATGGGTCATTTAAACATGGCCTGAAATTCAAGTGGTTTGTCAACTAGATCCCAGCTATCCTCTAAAAGTGATCCTTTTATGGCACTGTGAAGGTGTCTTAACCACTTGCTATCCAGGACCATCAATGAGCCATTCATGAAGAGCCTGAGATCCAAGTGGTTTGTCAGCCAACTCCCAGCTTTCCAGTAAAAGTGAGCCTTTTACAGTACTGTGAAGGTGCAGTGGATGGACTGTGGATAGCTTATGGATTCTCTAATGATGTTCAGATGGCTAGCACTCAATGCACCCAGACGTGTTCAGCTCTGAGCAAACCTGGGTTCAGAGTGGTCAGAATCCCATCTGACATGCCAGGTGAACAGCCGATCAAGAACAGTCCAATTCTTGATCAGCTGGAGCAGAGGGCAGGAGAGACATTATGTGGTTGATTTACTAAACCTGGAGAGTGTAAAATCTGGTGCAGCTGTGCATGGTAGCCAATCAGCTTCTAACTTCAGCTTGTTCAATAAAGCTTTGACAAAAAAACATGGAAGCTGATTGGTTTCTGAGCACAGCTGCACCAGATTTTTCACTCTCCAGTTTTAGTAAATCAACCCCCATGGGTCTAATAAGGTAGGTACTTCTTAAAAACACTTTGGTGCTGGAGCCTTACCACAATGTGACATGGCAATACTTGTCAAATATGTGGTTTCTGTTACATTTAATAATGTCTTGGTCGCACAGCTATGAACAATTCAGTTATAGGCAAGGCAGGACATGTTTTGTTGCTCCTTGTTTATGCTCTGGAATAAGTAAACCTAATTAGTTATACTTTTCTTAAAATGGCATGAGCGTCTTTTTTCACAATGACATTCAGGAGACAGCAGAAATTACAGTAACTAATATACAAGTTTTAAAAAGAAAATGGATATACCAATGCACTACCAAGTGTGACAGGTGAGGAAAAAAAAATATTGGGTAGAATATATAAAATAAAACAAAGATACAGCTGCCAATCCCTGTAGTGTCACCCCATACACTGAAAATATGAATGGAAAGGTGTGGAACGGCGCTATATCTAATCACATCAAGTGGAGTAAAACTGCACCTGCATAAATAAATACCAAAAAAGCTTGCTAAAATCATCTAAAAAATGTGCAATATAAACACAAATATTGAATAATGTGCAACATTCAGCATGTGATGCATAAAAGTCCAGTAATAATAAAATGTAAGACTAAATAAATAAGACTGGTGAAGAACATTCCATGGTAGATGAAAATCAGCACACACATGAAATGGAAATAAAGCTCTCCACAGTGTAGTAAATTGATAAAGTCCTTGATAAAGTAACGTGGCAGTGATGCAACACGTCGGGAGGAGCCGGGGGACGTCACTTCTACGGCCGAAACTGGAAGTTCGGAGTTTCTCCACGCTGCATCATTGCGTAACCCCTTGGTCACGTTGTTCTACATACATCTCTGCTATTTTACATGTAAGTGATTACTTTGTATCATTAAAGTTGTTATAATTTACTACACCATGGAGACCTCTATTTCCATATCATGTGTGAGCTGAGTTTTATCTGCCACGGAATGATCTTCACCAATCGATGACTGACCCTTTGAAAGCGCATTATCATTTATTTAAAGGTGAGCGGCCACTGAACACAGTGGTGGATTGCCAGTTATTGGGATAGAGCACTGTTTGAATCACTATTTACTTTGATTTCATTGGATCACAGTACTTAGCGATATAGACTCTTTTTCTGGTTTCACCAACATTTTGCACCAGACTTGGAATTATCACTTCTTATTTATTTAGTTGTACATTTTATTATTACCGCACTTTTATGCATCACATGCTGATGTTGCACATTATTCAATATTTGTGTTTATATTGCACATGTATGTATTTACAGTGTTGATTTTTACAGTTAGGATCACTTATAATATTTTTTGAGGTGATTTTAATTTATCTATATTTATTTATGCAGGTGCATTTTTACTCCACTTTATGTGACTAGATATAGCGCCATTCCATACCTTTCCATTCGACTAATATAAATATTTCTCTTGTCCTACACCTGACATTGGTCAGTGGGCACTTTGTGCTGTAATCAGTCCTTCTCTATTGCACTCATTCAGCAAGTGGCCACCTTGCAGAGTCTGGATCATACAATATACTGTACATACCAAGATGGCAGAGCAATGTCTTCAATGAATAATGCTGTACTATTGAACATTACATTTCTCACATTGTTTCACAACATGCCTATTTTTAATGCAAGATTATATCTGTCCAATTCCAGTTCAGCTTTAATCATACATGGCTGAAATTCCAACACAAACTTTTTATTTTAGTTTTTGGCAAAGTTGAATGGTTTTACTATAGATCATCTCCCCGCTGGGACAACTAGGCATGTGTCACTGGGAGGGTAAGTAATAGAAAATCTTATCAGTTGGGACAGAGGGGAAGAGGTTTCCATTTACTTCCTCTAGTGACCCCACAGAAATTTAGTGGAAATTAGCCAAATAATGAAACAGCAATACAGACCTGACAACCTGGTTCTAACCATATCCCTTCTCTATCCAACATGGAAAAACTATGGAGTTCCCCTTTAAATATACATTGCATAATTACGTATCACACAGAAACACATTGGGGTTGATTTCCTAAAACTGGAGAGTGCAAAATCTGGTGCAGCTTTGCATAGAAACCAATCAACTTCCATTTGTTTTAATTTTTTTTTGTCAGAGCTTAACTGAACAAGCTGAAGTTAGAAACTGATTGGCTACCAGATGTTACACTCTCCAATATTAGTAAATCAACCTCATAATGAGCTGCTATGCTACAGATCATTTTCTTCTATTAGGGATAAAACAATGTCATGTCCTCTGTGTGCCTTGTTCAATAACATATTTTTGTTGCCATTTCCAGACGTTTTCCTATCAGCAATGTGTGAGTAACAAAGTAAGCAAATACTGTTTGACTTGGCACTAAAGCTGATGCACATGAAACTGGAAAATACTTACATGTTACAAGACAAGCTATGGTCTGCACAAGATAGATAAAATGCTCTACATGCTGTTTGTGATAGTTACGTAATGCAAACAAGTAAGCTTGCATTCATAAATTATATAGATTATTACTGTTATGACAAGGAATTCAATGTGCTTTTTAGGACTCGCAAGGGAACAATTGACTCAAATCACAGCCTTGTACACTATACAAGGAAAACACCCAGCTGTAAGGGTAGATCACTGTTACTGTAAAGTAGACAAAAATAAAGAGACATGTAGTTTATATGCATTAAACTGCTCAGCAATTTATTCGCTGCAAAACTTGCAGGCAGGGTTTAACTGGGAGAGAAGGGAAACTTCTCAGTTACAAACTAAAGTAGCATTTAGAAAATGCATATTTAAAGTGATTATAATTAAGTAAATACCGCGCTAAAGTCCAAAAAATCTTGAAGCAGCTAGCACAGCATAAACGTATAAATAGTCAGAAATTGGAAAAATGTGCAGTGCCATATAGAAGGGAGAAGTTTCTGAGACCCCACTATATTGCAATATAACATATAAACAATGGCAGTGAAAATTCAAATAATACATAAATAAGTACAAAGATTAGTGATCGTCCAAACTAAGAATGGGCAATTGATATGTCCAGCACTGTGAAAAGAAATAAAACTGTAAACAGTCTCCAATATTCAAATTAAGGTGCAAAAGGTACAGTTAATATATGGTTGAATATATGGGAATTTCCGTGAATCTGTGAAGTAAGGAACCATCACCAACATGTAGGAGGCTTACCAGATAACTTGGACTCAGTGAGACATACGTCTCCTGGGTTAGATAGACATTGGATGTACCGACATCCGGCAGGAAGCTGTTACACAGATCAAAACTAGAAATGAGGTGATCCAATAATCTTTAAAGCCGATATTAAGATGAAACCCAGAATCTCAATCGGTCAACAGGATAGAGATGAGCTGTCACACATTGTAGTCCTCACCAATCATATACAACCGTAGAGGAAAGAGAGACTCCACATAGTGTAAACCAGCGATTACTTAAAATTTATTGAGTAAAAATAAAGAACACTCACATGTACCAGCTAAAAACAAGCGCTTAACATTGGAGAAAGGAACGCAATGGCACCGGCAGGACTGGAGCTGATGTACATTTCATCTGATGAGACTTCATCTGGAGTGTCTGCACGCCCCGGTCATTGCGTTTTTATAAGGTGTATACATTGCTTAATTAGGGTACTAACCTGTATGTCTCATGGTGCAGCGTGGAGAAGCCAATTGCACTTCCTGTATGACACTGATGAGTGTAAACCAAGCCTCACTTTAGAATCCACATTAACCTTCCTGTATATCAAAGATGGCGCCAGTAAGTGCACACCAAGGCTCAGACTGGAGGCACAGGAAGGAACTTGGCTGGCCGCGTGTCACTTCCGGCAGTCAAAATAGCGCCGATAAGTGCCCACTAAGCCTCATTTTGGAAGCACAGAAAGGACCCTGGCTGACCGTGTGTCACTTCCGGTTGCACCAAAAACCGGAAGTGGATTCCAAAGTGATCTTAACTTACATCACTTCCTGTAGGAAACTGATAAACAACCTTATTTGCAACCAAGCCTCACCCTGGACAGAGCTCAAAGAACGCCTGTTCAGGAAGTACTGAAGTGGATGCAAACAGATTGGCACCATATACAATGGCCTATATATAGATAGACCTTACATAAATGAAAAGAATATGTCAAATGGTAGGTATATTTAACTCTTAAATAAAGAACATAGAAGTTGGTATCCCAATGGCCAAAACAGAGTAAACAAAAAATATTGAACACAGATAATAGACCAAAGAGATTTATATATTATGCTCTACTGATAAACAAATGAATGTCCCACTACATGTTAATTACGAATGGGGAGTAGGACTGTAATTCATAAATCCAGAAGGTCTCCAATCTGCAAACACCTCTGGTGGAGGCCCCTCCTCTCCAGGGGGGAACAAAACAGTCGATAATCAGAAATTAGGTCCCCCATGGGTCATGATTGTGAAACAGATGGTAATGTCTAGGAACTGTATGGTTGATATCTCCCTTTTTTATTTTGGCAAGTGTTCGTTACCCCGACTGAAAAGGGGCATGTGGTGCAACCAACATATTGCTTACCACAAGGGCAAGTTAGCAAGTACACAATACATTTTGTCCCACAGGTAAAAAAAAATTTTCATAGAATATGTACGGTTGGTTACAGTTGATGTGAATTGCATTGTCTTGTGACGTCCCCGTGTGTAAACACACATTACATTTTTTGCATGAATGGTAACATATAAGGTTATGAAAAAATGATGGTTTAATTGGGGGGTTTATGACATTGGGGCTATCTTGCTCTGTAGAGAGGGGACACCCCTATATATAATTTTAGCTCTGTTGGGCAATGAGGGACCCAATACGGGATTGCTCTTCAAGATGTCCTACGTCTCAGTTGTTTATGTTGAGTAGAATACGTAGTGAAGATGGACCATTTGAATGAATCATCCATCCTGGGACGTGGATTATCTAACAAAAAAGATTCCCTGTCGATGTTGGAAACCTTCTGTAATTCACAATCTATTTCTCTTTTGTCATACCCCTTATCGAAAAACTGTTGTTTTGATATTGAGGCTTGTTCTTGGAATACATTAATATCAGAAAACTTTCTGCGTAAACGCAAAAATTTACTCAGAGGGACTGAACGGAGCCAAGAGGGGTGGTGACAAATGTCAACCAGAATATAGCCATTCCGGTAGGTTTAAAATGCATTTTGAAGCTAAAATGACGGTCTATTATTGCAATTTCTAGATCAAGAAAGTGGATCTTGTGTGCACTAGATTCATGAGTTAACTTGATGCCCCTATCATTATCGTTTCAAAAATTAAAAATTGTTTCTAGTGACTCTTCACTGCCATTTGAAAAGGTGGAGGAAGTTGTCAATATACCTGGCCCAAAGCACCAGGTGTGGTGTATCATGGGCATAGAGGACATCCTCCTCCCACTTGGACATGAATAAACTAGCTAGGCTGGGGGCAATTTTGCCCCCATCGCCACACCTTTACGTTTTAAATAATATTGTTGATCATACAAAAAATAATTATGCTCAGTGGCAAACTCCAATAACTGTATAACAAAATGGCGTTGATAAGATGGTAAGGTTTGGTCTCGATCCAGAAAATGTTGCACTGCCTCTACCCCCAATTGATGGGGTATGCAGGTGTACAGAGAGGCCACATCTGCAGTGACCATGATGAGATCACCCTGTATATTAACATTTTCTAATAATTTGATGGTTTCCTTTGTATCTTTAAGAAAGTAGGGCGTTTGTTTAACCAAAGGCTGTAAATAAAAATCTATGTATTAACCAATGCTTGAAGTTACCAAATCTATGCCACTGATAATAGGACGCCCGGAAAGGCGAACTGGGTCCTTATGTATTTTTGGTAGATAGTAGATGGTGGGTATTCTTGGAGCAAGTGGAACTAAAAATGTTTTTTCTTTTTTATTTAAAATTTGCTGGTCGAAGCCTCTCTTAACTAGGGTTGATAATTCCTTTTTATATTTAGAGGTGGGATCATTGGGTAATGTGGTATAAGTATCCTGATCGCTCAGGATCCTATCCATCTCTTCTTGATAGTCACTTTTATTTAAAATTACTATACCACCACCTTTCAGTGTTTTTTTGGGAGGTAATTTTCTCAAATCCTTCAGTACCAAATCTCGAAATGACTTGACAGCACAAACTATTGGCACAGGGGGGTTGGATAATCCAGAATGGACAACCTCAGATGGAGGCAAGAGGGAAGGATTTCTAGTTGGATTAGTAATAAGGTAACATTGAATGTTAACCTTCCTTATATATTTGTGAATATCTATAAAAGTATTAAACTTATCCAGCTTGTTAGGAGGGGCAAATGTTAATCCCTTATCCAGAATTCTCTTCTCCTCATTGTTTAAAACCTGGCCACTCAGATTGAACACTCCTTGACAGGTCACGTTCTTTTCCTTTTTTCGTCTTGATATTTGCCATCTTAAAGCCATCTTGATATCGGCTTTAAAGATTATTGGATCACCTCATTTCCAGTTTTGATCTGTGGAAAAGCATCCTGCCGGATATCGGTACATCCAATGTCTATCTGACTCAGGAGACGTATGTCTCATTGAGTCCAAGTTATCTGGTAAGCCTCCTACATGTTGGTGGTGGTTCCTTACTTCACGGATTCACAGAAATTCCCATATATTCACCCATATATGAACTGCACCTTTTGCACCTTAATTTGAATATTGGAGACTGTTTACAATTTTATTTCTTTTCACGGTGGTGGACATATCAATTGCCCATCCTTACTTTGGACGATCACTGATTACTTATTTGTGTATTATTTGAATTTTCACTGCCATTGTTTTTATGTTACAGTGCCTTGCGAAAGTATTCGGCCCCCTTTGAACTTTGCGACCTTTTGCCACATTTCAGGCTTCAAACATAAAGATATAAAACTGTAATTTTTTGTGAAGAATCAACAACAAGTGGGACACAATCATGAAGTGGAACAAAATGTATTGGATATTTCAAACTTTTATAACAAATAAAAAACTGAAAAATTGGGCGTGCAAAATTATTCAGCCCCTTTACTATCAGTGCAGCAAACTCTCTCCAGAAGTTCAGTGAGGATCTCTGAATAATCCAATGTTGACCTCAATGACTAATGATGATAAATAGAATCCACCTGTGTGTAATCAAGTCTCGTCAAAAAATAAACAATATTTTCAAACTTTATAGGTTATGTAAAACAAGGTGAAGTACTAACACAGGGTGAACAACAACTAAGAAGTGTTTTTTAATGTCAAAATATAGAAATACAAACTTCGGACTTTACACCGTTTTCCAGCGTTTCAAGTTTCCCCCGGCTTATGAAAGCGTTCCGTGACATTGTATTTTTGTTACCGTCACTTTTAAGTTTATTATGTGTTTATTCATTAGTCACTAGCAGGTTTCATTCCTACCCGTTAACTATACAGGTGGTGGCACTTTTCTTTATTTTAACATTTGTCAGAGGTTATAAGTTTAATTCCACGTTTTCCACGTCAAGTATATACCCACTTATATACCCTTAAAGACACT
>BLSH010279713.1:1056035-1111284 GCA_018402905.1 Glandirana rugosa | reverse complement strand
AAATCAAACTTTTTGGCAACAATGCAAAACGTTATGTTTGGCGTAAAAGCAACACAGCTCATCACCCTGAACACACCACCCCCACTGTCAAACATGGTGGTGGCAGCATCATGGTTTGGGCCTGCTTTTCTTCAGCAGGGACAGGGAAGATGGTTAAAATTGATGGGAAGATGGATGGAGCCAAATACAGGACCATTCTGGAAGGAAACCTGATGGAGTCTGCAAAAGACCTGAGACTGGGACGGAGATTTGTCTTCCAACAAGACAATGATCCAAAACATAAAGCAAAATCTACAATGGAATGGTTCACAAATAAACATATCCAGGTGTTAGAATGGTCAAGTCAAAGTCCAGACCTGAATCCAATCGAGAATCTGTGGAAAGAACTGAAAACTGCTGTTCACAAACGCTCTCCATCCAACCTCACTGAGCTCGAGCTGTTTTGCAAATGGAATGGGCAAAAATTTCAGTCTCTTGATGTGCAAAACTGATAGAGGCATTCCCCAAGCGACTTACAGCTGCAATCGCAGCAAAAGGTGGCGCTACAAAGTATTAACTTTAGGGGGCTGAATAATTTTGCACGCCCAATTTTTCAGTTTTTTATTTGTTAAAAAAGTTTGAAATATCCAATAAATTTCGTTCCACTTCATGATTGTGTCCCACTTGTTGTTGATTCTTCACAAAAAAATTACAGTTTTATATCTTTATGTTTGAAGCCTGAAATGTGGCAAAAGGTCGCAAAGTTCAAAGGGGGCCGAATACTTTCGCAAGGCACTGTATATTGCAATATGGTGGGGTCTCATAAACTCCTTCCTTCTATATAGCGCTGTGCATTTTTCCATATTTAAAGTGATTGTAACATTTTTTTTTTTTTTATTAAAATAATAGACATGATATACTTACCTGTTCTGTGCAATCGTTTTGCGCAGAGCAGTTTCCATACCTGCTCTTCTGGGGTCCCCCGCCAGTGCTCTCAGCTCCTCCGCCCTTCTGCTTGCCCCCTTAGCAAGCCACTTGCTATGAGGTCACACATGCAGGCTTGCTCCTGTGCCAGACTATGTGTGCCCATTGACACGCAGAGTGTGGTCCTGCCCCCGCTCTACCCTCACAGGATCTGATTGACAGCAGAGGGAGCCAATGAACAGGAAAGGTTTTTTTTTACTTTAATGCAGAAAATACATTAAGGTAAAAAACCTGCCACCTTTACAACCTCTCTAAAGCTGTACTCTGTCCTTCCCTTCAGTCTTGCGCAGGCTCCTGTGCTTAAATACCTTACCCTGAGCATTAGAAACTGCAAAAGTCATGGCTGGAAGATGTGCAGCATCATCTAGCCCTTTCTTACCCAGCTTGACTGTCCCTGGCCTGCCCTTTTTATTCACCGGATTTCAGCTCATTCAACCATGATGGCTCAGCATCACATGTGGTGGTTAACTAGGGCAGTCTGCAGGCAAATGTAAATATAAGAATAATGGGTGTGACATGTGTGCCTTTATGCAAGTCACCATCTTTCAGAGTATACACACTTTTGCTCATTCTAGAGGGTAATGGTGTTCCATATACATTATTGATACTTATAAGGATATACCATGACCACATGGAGCCTTACCAATAGATGCAGATATACCTGCATCTTAGCTACGTGGTTTTAAATATATACAGGCTATAAATGGGTGCTATATTAGGGAAATACCCCTCAATGGTGAGGTAACCTCAACTTATTTCCCCAGGGGTATAGAGGGCAACCAATGAGAGAAACTACTTAGAGGTTTGGCTACCTCCCTAAAAAACCGACATGTCTCCAAATTCCAGCTTGATTACCTCCCTAGATTGGTAGCTACTCTTACCTCCAACATCCACACAGCCTTGTTTTATTCTCCATTCATAGGTCAGGGTAGCTCCCCAATAGAGTTTATAAAAACCAGTGCAAAAATTCATCAGTCAAAAATTCCTCCCAAAAACCCAACATCTTGCCTTTGGGAGCAGGCTGTGACTTCCTGAAAACTCACGTTCAGCTTGAAACTGCATGTGGAAAATTCATGCTAGCAGGGAGACTGGACTTATAGCCTCCTGGGATGTGTAGCGTTATTCCAGGATGTGGGCTGGAAGGTGCGGGCCCACAGGTGACGTCATCCTCGTCTAGGTGAGGATTGAGGTTAAAAACAAGTACTTACTCTTTAAGAGAAAAAAATAAGATGCAATCTAGATAAAGGCCGGGGGAAGAAATGGGAATGACTGCAACTTTAGTTTTTGAGCGAAGGTCCGTTTCCAGCTTTAAATTGTCAAAAAAAAAATAGAGTAATGAGCAAACACAAGTGCTGATCAGCTGAAAGATTTCTGAAACAAACACAAATACAGTATCTCACAAAAGTGAGTACACCCCTCACATTTTTGTAAATATTTTATTATATCTTTTCATGTGACAACACTGAAGAAATGACACTTTGCTACAATGTAAAGTAGTGTACAGCTTGTATAACAGTGTAAATTTGTTGTCCCCTCAAAATAACTCAACACAGCCATTAATGTCTAAACCGCTGGCAACCGAAGGCCGTCTTCCACTCATCCCCTTCACGTATACGGATGAGGTTATACGCCTCACGGTAATCCAGCTTTGTGAACACAGACACCGTTCCAAGCCTCTGAAAAAGCTCTGGGACCAAGGGCAGGGGATACCGGTTCTTGATGGAGATCCTATTAAGATCAATACAGGGTCTGAGGGAGTGGTCCTTTTTTTAACAAAGAAGATCCCCGCTCCTGCTGGTGAGTTGGAGGGTCTGATGAACCCCTTATCCAGGTTCTCGTTGAGGTATGCCTTGGGGGCTACCAACTCTACCTCAGAAAGGGGGAAAATTCGGCCTAATGGAACCTCAGCCCTGGGTAGGAGGTCAATCGGACAATTATAGGATCTGTATGGTGGGAGGACATCAGCCCCCTTCTTACTAAAAACGTTCAGTAAATCATGACAGGGTACAGGAACAGCCAGGTGGGTGTCCTGGTCATGATCAGTGTCCATACAGAGCACAGACGGGGAGACTTCTTGGGGCTGCGGCAGGCAATGGTGGAGACAGTAAGGAGAACTGAACCGTTCTTCACCTGTTGCCCAGTCAATGTGGGAGTTGTGTGTCCGGAGCCATGGGAGGCCTAAGATGACTGGAAATAGAGAGGACGTGATGGCGTCCAGCAGCAGAAATTCCAGGTGACCCCCCACCGTCTTGGTAGGTACAGGGATGGTTTCCTGAGTGACGGTGCCGGATTTTATGGTTGATCCATCGGCCAGCCGGACGACCATAGGATGGTCTTTGGGTCATAGTGGAATCTGGTGGTGAGCTGCGAAGGTGGCGTCAACAAAACTACTGCATGCTCCCGAATCAAGGATAGCCTGCACTGGGATATTCCCGCCGGGAAGCTGTAGGGAGATAGAAAAGACGAGGTGAGCTTTGTCACTTGGCATGTACATTAGCCTCTCCTGGGTAGCAGTAGCTCACTTACCGGCCTTGGCAGGGCAGTTCCTTACCAGGTGTTCAGGCCCTCCACAGTATAGGCAGAGGATGTGTGCCTTTCGACTCTGACGTTCCTCGGGGGGGTTTGTGACGGGCGAATAAGCCCAATTTGAATGGGCTCGGAGTGGTCTTTCTGGGCGGAAGAGGAAGAGGTAGCCGGACTAGGACCAGGATAGCTGGGTACTCTGGGCATAATCAGCATGTGGACCTCTAAGCCCTGCTTTCCGCAGGCGATGATCAATCTGGATGGCCAGATTGATCATGGCGTCTAAGGTATGAGGGACCCCGACGCGAGCCAGCTCATCTTTGAGCAGCTCTGAGAGACCCAGCCTGAATTGGTAGCTAAGGGCCGCATCGATCCAGGCTGTGTCAGCGCTCCAGCACCGGAATTCAGAGACATACTCCTCCGCCGTGCGGCGGCCTTGTTGTAGGGCATGAAGAGCTGCTTCTGCCGTGGCCGCTAAATGGGGGTCCTCATATAGCTGAGCCATTGCTTGAAAGAACCGCTCCAGACTGGTGGTTTCCAGGGGCCTTCTGTTCCAGAAGGTGGTGAGCCCAAGCTTGTGGCTCTTCCAGGAGCAGGGAGATCACAAGCCCCACTTTAGTTGCTTCCAGAGGAAAGGTCCGTGGCTGGAGGGTGAAATATAATTCACAGGAATTGTGGAATGCCTGGAACTTTCTGTGGTCTCCCGAGAACCTTGGGCTTCATGGGCAGAGTAACAATGGTGCGTGGAGTAGACCGGCCAGGACTGGCTGGAGCTGACATGGAGAGCTCCCGAACTCTCCCTTCCAGACGGGTGTATCCCTCCTGCAAATTCTTCACAGCTTGGGTGAGACCGGCAAGATGCACACACAAGTCATCCATTGGAGAGGTCCCCTGCGCAGACTCGGACATGGCTGCCTGTTACTATCACGTGCCTGGTGGTCGAGTCTGACTTGTGCAGGGGACAACTTATCTTACAGCCCTGGTTCCAGAACCCCTGGTAGTGTAGACAGGGAGCTCTGGAGCACAGGGGGGCATGAGGGCTGGACTTGGTCACTGGTGGTAGGTGAGGGTCCACTGGAACTCGTGCACACAGAAGAATGGTGATGCAGGCCGGGTCGGTAACAGGCTGGCGGTGTGGTACAGAAGGATCAGGCAGGCGGATGGGCGGGTGTAAGCAGGGTCGGCAACGTGCGGGCAGCAGAGGTACAAAGGAGCAGGCAAAAGAGTAGTCGTAGACAGGCCAGGGTCAGGGCAGGCAGAGAGCAAACAAAGTCCAAGGAAAGCTGGGGTCACAGGTACAGGAAGTCTCTAAGAGCAAACGCTGGGTCACAGGATACAGGAACACTGTAGAACAGAGAGCACTGGTTGCAGGGTGCTGTCTGCTTAAATGGCCATTTTGGCGCCAATGCCGGCACATACGCGCACACGCAAGCGTACGCAAATGTGCACGGACACAGGCATTCCAATGGCCACAGTTGATTCCATACAAGAAGTGAGTACACCCCTAAGTGAAAATGTTGAAATTGGGCCCAATTAGCCATTTTCCCTCCCCGGTGTCATGTGACTCGTTAGTGTTACAAGGTCTCAGTTTTGAATGGGGAGCAGGTGTGTTAACTTTGGTGTTATCGCTCTCACTCTCTCATACTGATCAGTGGAAGTTCAACATGGCACCTGACGGCAAAGAACTCTCTGATGATCTGAAAAAAAGAATTGTTGCTCTACATAAAGATGGCCTAGGCTATAAGAAGATTGCCAAGACCCTGAAACTGAGCTGCAGCATGGTGGCCAAGACCATACAGCGGTTTAACAGAACAGGTTCCGCTCAGAACAGGCCTCGCCATGGTCGACCAAAAATGTTGAGTGCATGTACTCAGCGTCATATCCAGAGGTTGTCTTTGGGAAATAGACATATGAGTGCTGCCAGCATTGCTGCAGAGGTTGAAGGGGTGGGGGGTCAGCCTGTCAGTGCTCAGACCATACGCTGCACACTGCATAAAATTAGTCTGCATGGCTGTCATCCCAGAAGGAATCCTCTTCTAAAGACAATGCACAAGAAAGCCCGCAAACAGTTGAAGACAAACAGGCTAAGGACATGGATTACTGGAACCGTGTCCTGTGGTCTGATGAGACCAAGATAATATTATTTGGTTTAGATGGTGTCAAGCGTGTGTGGTGGCAACCAGGTGAGGAGTACAAAGACAAGTGTGTCTTGCCTATAGTCAAGCATGGTGGTGGGAGTGTCATGGTCTGGGGCTGCATGAGAGCTGCTGGCACTGGGGAGCTACAGTTCATTGAGGGAACCATGGATGCCAACATGTACTGTGACATATTGAAGCAGAGCATGATCCCCTCCTTTCAGAGATTGGGCCGCAGGGTATTATTTCAACATGATAACGGCCCCAAACACACCTCCAAGATGACCACTGCCTTGCCAAAGAAGCTGAGGGTGAAGGTGATGGACTGGCCAAGCATGTCTCAAGACCTAAACCTTATTGAGCATCTGTGGGGCATCTTCAAACAGAAGGTGGAGGAGTGCAAGGTCTCTAAACATCCACCAGCTCTGTGATGTTGTCATGGAGGAGTGGAAGAGGACTCCAATGGCAACCTGTGAAGCTCTGGTGATCTCTATTCTCAAGAAGGGTTAAGGCAGTGCTGGAAAATAGTGGTGGCCACACATAATCACAATTGTTGCCAGTGGTTTAGACATTAATGGCTGTGTGTTGAGTTATTTTGAGGGTACAGCAAATTTACACTGTTATACAAGCTGTACACTCACTACATTACATTGTAGCAAAGTGTAATTTCTTCAGTGTTGTCACATGAAAAGATATAATAAAATATGTACAAAAATGTGAGGGGTCTACTCACTTTTGTGAGATACTGTATGTTTATATTTTGGCAGCGGGATATCTACTACCATTATAACAAAACTACGGTTATACTTTAAAGCAGACCTTGAACTCCAAGCAATATGCTGCTTGTGCACTGAGGACCCCCAACCCTTTTCTAAGATGCTGCATTGATCTGAAAAAAAAAAAGACTGCGGAGGGTGACTTCACCATCCCAACGACATCCTGGGGAAGGAATTAAGAGTAGTCCAAATATTTTGAGATGACACTCAAGCGCAGTAAAGGATTATCTCCCCACAAGATTTAAGCTACCGAGTATCAACTAGGCAAGTGTATTAACTTCTCTTTTTCCCCACATGTACTTGTTTATCCACTAGAGTTAGCATAGCCAGCAACTATAATTAAAGTGGTAAACCAAACCCAAAAAAGTAATATATTGCAGTTTATCAATAATTAGATGTAGTGGCCGTATTGTTTAGACTTTTTTCCCACTGTTTTCACCTGGAGATCTGGCCAGTAACACACCTCATGTATTAGAATGCCCGATTCTGGATGAAGGAGCACAAGACCCACCTTGGACAGCAGCATTGTCAGTCTGGGGGGAGGGGAGTGTTAGATGCATTAGCAGATTTAGATACTTTATAATCAGCTACAGAAAACTGTTTTTTCCTTTTGGGATAAAAGTTTTACATAAATAAAAGCTCATCATTGTAAGCACCCCTGTCATTGGTAAATTGTTTGTCCCAACCCTGTAACTGATATATTTGCAAGAAAGTATGTGCTTTTGAAAAACAACAGACTTACCAGCTGGATCGCCATATATAAAAATGAGGAAAGTGTAAAAAGAAAATGAATGCAGCCATCACATCTAAGCATTGGTAAGATGCAATATAATAAATTTTGCTTTTGGTTTTAACACTGCTTTAATAATGAGCATTGAGAGTCCTCGTGAGATGCTTTTTTTCTCCCGTTTTTCCTTCTAATTCATTAAATGCAAAACAGCAAGAAAAGAAAATTAGAGTGAAAAAGTATTTAAATATATTGAAAGTGTGGTGAATAGGCAGCAAAAAATAAAAAAATAAAAACACAAAAGAAAAAAACAACTATTCTATTCTGAGAAAAGTTCTATGTCTAGGTATAAGGTTGTAACTCTGCTTCAAGCTACATATTGCCAGCAGCAGAGTCATGGAGGAGACCCTTCCACTTATATACAGGTAACATACACTAGGAAATTGGATTTGCTTTCATATGAATAGTTTTAGATTATAAAGCCGAGAAAGCAGTAAAATTAAAAAATTTCAAAATGATATTTTCACCTACATAATATCATTTTTATATATCACTAAAGCCCTAACCCATCCAAAGGGTGGGATTGAACCTTGGGTTTTCATTGTCATCTGTCTCTATTCGAGAGATTCTCCAAATGGGAAAGTGAGAAAGGATCAGAATTTTGACACTGGGCTTGATTTAATGAAACTGTAGATGTCAAAATCTGGTGCAGCTCTGCATAAAAACCAATCAGCTTCCATTTTTTTTTTTGTCAAAGTTCAATTGAACAAGCTAAAGTTGGAAGCTAATTGACTACCATGAACAACTGCACCAGATGTTGCACTCTCCAGTTTTAGTAAATCAACCCCAGTGCCTTCCTGTCCTGGTCACAACTCCACCCCCCCCCCCCCCCATTTCTTCTATAGGTGTCACAGGGATAGGAAGCAAAAGAAAATCTCTTCAATAGAATCACAGAAGAAAATGAAAATCTGAAAGAAATTTAAGCTTTTCCCCACTTTATCCAAAACAATACAAGAACATTGACTGGAATATATTTTTTGAACATGTGTATAACAGACATCTTCAGCTTAAAGCGGAGGTCCGAGGGAAAAAAAAAAATTAAAAGTCAGCAGCTACACATACAGTAGCTGCTGACTTTTAATAATAGGACACTTACCTGTCCTGGAGTCCAGCGATGTCTGCACCCACCACCGATCTTTGGATCGGGGGACGGGTGCAGCTGCCTCCATTGCGGGTAAGGGAACCCGGATGTGTAGCGTTACAGCTTCACGCCGGGCACCTTACTGCGCATGCGCGAGGCTCTGCCGCGCTCTGTTATTGGCCAGCTGGCCAGTAGCAGAGCGAGAAGGGAGCCGGGCTGCTGACGTCAGCGGCCGCGGCAGCCGTCCAGAGCTCCCGGATGTGTGGAAAAGGACACTTGTCTAAAGACAGGTGTCCTCTTCCCCCTCCCCCCAAAGGTGCCAAATGTGACACCTGAGGGGGGGAGGAATCCAACCAGTGGAAATTCCACTTTTTGGTGGAACTCCGCTTTAATACGGTGACTTTAAAAGCCATAATCTTTTTCTGAAGAGGTTTCTTCTAATGTCTACAAACTACATTTACAACCTAGTAAGTAACAAACATAAAAAAACACATTATGGTCCCAAATTGAGAATTGTGTGAAGTGGAATAATGGACTTTATCGGCACATACACAGGTATTTAGTAAAAGCAAAAAGATTTATTGAATCAGCTTAAAATCCGAGCCCACATACAATATATGGTGCTCACCAAAAAACAAAACACATAAAATTACCCTTAATTGACACCAGGCAATACAAGGATCTTTGTGGGAACGTTAGTTAATACATACAACAGTACACACAGTGCATCACTATTCCAAACATTAATTGCCCACAAGGAAAGTTCCATTTGATTGTCTTTGGTGCGGGTTGAATGTTCAATGGCTCAACATGTTTCGCAACTCAAGGTCGCTTCCTCAGGAGCTTAAATTTCTATTTTAGAAATATAGACATATGTTAGTACATATTGCTTGAAACAACAAATCTTTAAACAGGATTAACATGCGCTCGCTCACCTGTGCCAACAGGATACATGTCTCCTACCTGTGTGAGCCACAAAATTAGGGGAAGCCCTCTGACCACACCTCAGCCGTATTTTGTTGGGTATGGGGACACATATGTAAAAAACGGAGTTTGGGAGCTTTATCCTACAGCTCCTCACATTTATTCTACAGCATAACATCTTTACCTTCCTAGGCTCCCACTACCTCCAGGTACAGGGCGTCGCCATGGGCACAGCTTGTGCACCGGCGTACGCCAACTTGTACCTGGGGGGGTGGGAACGGGAGATTTTTTCAGACGAGGAATATAGTCGGTACCTGGACCAGGCCTTGTGCTGGTACAGGTACATTGACGACATATTCCTCGTCTGGACAGGCACTATTCAATCCCTTAACACACTTATGGACCTTCTGAATACCAATAACTACAATTTGAAATTTACAATGAGCTGGCATAAAAACACTCTTTCATTTCTTGATCTGCAAATTTTCAAAGACAGCAATAGTGGCTTGGCCACTAAGCTGTATCGTAAAAAAACTGCAGGAAATACCATACTCCATGCACAGAGTGGGCACCCTGCACCACTGATTCGGAGCATACCCTATGCTCAATAAATCCGGCTACGGCGTAATTGTACACATGATTCAGACTTTATAGCACAGGCAACTGAGTTGCGTGAACGCTTACGCCAGAGAGGCTATAGTAAAACACTCCTGAGAAAAGCCTATAACCAAGCAGCCCGGCAGAATAGGAATTCCCTTCTCTATTCAAAAAGACAAATACACTCAGCACCCCATACAACTAAGTTTATCACGCGTTATTCAGCTCAGCATAAGGAACTCCAAGCCTGCCTTAAACGGCATTGGCATCTACTCAAGGAAGACCCAGTCTTGGAAAAATATGTTAGGGATACCCCCGAAATAATTTACCGTAAGTCAATGTCAATAGGAAATAAAATTACGACGAGCTTCTATAATCCATCTACAGACAATACCAACTCACTACGAGGTATCTACACGTGTGGTCAATGTACATATTGCCCCTGGGTTAGGACAGGGACCAATTTAACTTTGCCCAATGGGGAAAAATTTCGCCCACGGTTCTATGCAGACTGTGAAACTCGTGGGATAATTTATCTCATGACGTGCCGGTGCGGAGCATATTACGTGGGGAAAACAATTTGAAAATTTAAAAAGAGAATTTATGATCACATTTACTATTCTCAATTTGCCAAGATGATCACCCCGGTGAGCCGCCACCTGGGTCTTTACCACAAATTTGATACGTCTTACGTTCAGTTTGGGGTATTAGAGGTGTTACCTCAGGACCCACGTGGCGGCGACTGGGATAAGAGGATCCTGCAGAAAGAGACACTATGGATCGAAAGATTGGAGGCTAACAAACCCCCCGGGATCAATGAAGTGGTCTCTTACAAACCATTTTTATAAAGGCCATTAACAGAGAAGAATTTATAAGCCACCGGTATTAGATACACGTTAACAATCATCCACTCAGAGTGGACCCTATATGTGGAAGGATCATGCTTGCAAAAATGAGGTATCATATGATTGGGTCTAAGACTGGCATAACTAATTGGTTATATAAGAGTGTTGAAAGGCGGGTATACAAAATCCCTATTAGTAACGAATGGGGCTTATTTAATGTTACGGTTGCAGTGATGACCGCGTGGCAGACGCCGGAAGGTTTCCGCGGCGCGTGGCCAGGCAGTTATCAGTGTTATTATTGTTGTTGCATTTTTTGTAATATACATATTTTGTTGTTTATTTTTTATGTTTCCATGGATTGCGTGCCCTTCTCGCCTGGGCCTACTTATGGATGCAGTTCCTCCCTGAGCCACTGGGGGGACCGGTGGCTCGCCTGCAGCTGTATTTGGGTGTGCGGCCGCCCAGGCCGCGCGCTCGTTCACAGTGGGCTCGCGTAACAGGCCCTACCCCGCAGTCCCTTTTGGGGGGGCGGGGCGAGCGCGCCCATGTTGGTACGGCGTGGCGGCAACTGGTGACGTCAGTCGCCAGAACGTCTCTCCGCCATCCAGTCCAACGTGGTATCTCCACGGACGGACGTGCGCATGTGCGGAAGAGAACCGGCCCGGCTGAGTGACGTCAGACGCTCTGACGGAGGACCTCAGCCGGGACACATATAAGGGGCAGAGGCAGGTGCCGGTGGTTAGCGCCACGGAGCAAGCACCTGCCTCGCCCTGGGAGCAAGCATGTTCGGGTACCGAAGGAATCCCCCCAATAACCACTAAGGTAGGCTACAATCACTAGTATATGGAACAGATGGTGCCATCGCAATACACTGTAAAAGTGTCACTGAACCATATTTGTATTGATTCAGGGCGCTCCCGGACAAACGGACAGTGACCAACTGGGCGTTTGAGGGATGGATAGGAAAATCTTTCCTGCCCTACAGTGTACTATCAGGTAAAACTATCTAATTGTAATGTATGGGGGTATACATCCCCCACTAGTGATTACTGGTAAGGGATGGCACTGATTTACATATACCACTCTGTATTATCCATAGGTAACTGAGTTGAGGGTACAACGTAATTACATGCACCCCCCAGGGGGACCGGGTGCAGGTACCTGTCGTAGCCTCCATTTACATATGAACCAGAATCGATGATATCATATGAACAAGTCACATGTAAGCGCAACCCTGCAGCTGTATGTGTATTTATGCATGTCCATTCATTTATACAACCAACATAGTTAAAACCATATTACCAAAGCTTACACGTATATTTTTGTCATGTCCAGTTTTTTACATATGTGTCCCCATACCCAACAAAATACGGCTGAGGTGTGGTCAGAGGGCTTCCCCTAATTTTGTGGCTCACACAGGTAGGAGACATGTATCCTGTTGGCACAGGTGAGCGAGCGCATGTTAATCCTGTTTAAAGATTTGTTGTTTCAAGCAATATGTACTAACATATGTCTATATTTCTAAAATAGAAATTTAAGCTCCTGAGGAAGCGACCTTGAGTTGCGAAACATGTTGAGCCATTGAACATTCAACCCGCACCAAAGACAATCAAATGGAACTTTCCTTGTGGGCATTTAATGTTTGGAATAGTGATGCACTGTGTGTACTGTTGTATGTATTAACTAACGTTCCCACAAAGATCCTTGTATTGCCTGGTGTCAATTAAGGGTAATTTTATGTGTTTTGTTTTTTGGTGAGCACCATATATTGTATGTGGGCTCGGATTTTAAGCTGATTCAATAAATCTTTTTGCTTTTACTAAATACCTGTGTATGTGCCGATAAAGTCCATTATTCCACTTCACACAATTCTCAATTGTAAACTATTAGGACGTGGCACAAGAAGTTACTTTTTTGAGGGTTCCTTTCAGCCATTTTAGGATACCCATAACTCTTCATTATGGTCCCAAACACATGGGCATGGTTTAATCTTAGCTTCTGAACACTAGTCTGAAGAGCATTGGATTTAACAAGCATTTGGAAGAATGTAAAGTGGTTTTAAAGGCTTAACTCCTTCAGCCCCTGGAAGGATTTACCCCCTTAATGACCAGAGCACTTTTTGCAGTTCGGCACTGCGTTGCTTTAACTGACAATTGCTCGGTCATGCAATGTTGTACCCAAACAAAATTGACGTCCTTTTTTTCCCACAAATAGAGCTTTCTTTTGGTGGTATTTGATCACCTCTATGTCACTTTTGATCACCGCTATAAACAAAAAAAGAGCGTTGATTTTGGAAAAAAAACCAATATTTTTTACTTTTTTATTTTTACTTTTTTTTTCATCAGTTTTGGCCGATATATATTATTCTACAGAGTTGTAATAAAAACGCGATCTGCGTTTATTGATTAGTTTGCGCAAAAGTTGCCGCGTTTACAAACCTTGAGAATTAACTTATGGTGTTTTTGCTAGTTTTTTTTTAACTGGTAATGGCAAAGATTTGCGATTTTTATCTGGACTGCGACATTGCGACCGACAGATCGAATATTTTTGGGACCACTGAGATTTACACAGCGATCAGAGCTAAAAAAAAAAACAGATTACTGTGTAAATGTCACTGGCAGGGAAGGGGTTAACCTGCAGGGGGCAATCAAGGGGTTAACTGTGTTCCCTATGTGTGTTCTAACTGTGTTGGAGCTGGGCTGGCAGGGGCATGACAGATCTAACTGATTCCAATGACAGGGATCAGTAGATCAATGTCATGCCGCTTGACAGAGCGGGGAACCGCCATGTTTACATTGGGTTCCCCACTTTTCTGCTGTACCAGGCAATCGCGGGTCACCGGCGGACATCGAGTCCGCCCGATCCGCCGCCTGACTCAGGGAGCGTGCAGCAGACACGAGAGCGCGTCGCCGATGTCGCACGCTCGCCCCCTAGCTGTACATGTGCAAACCGCCGTTTACGATCTGCGATGTGCTGCCAACTTGCAGCAGTAAATGTATGCAAGCCGGTCGGGAACCGGTTAAAGAGGTTGTAAACCTCCAAAAATGTACCAGCGGGCCATTTCTTCAGTGTGCGTATGTGCCGATGACGTTGGCAAAAGTGTATATAAGCTTTTTACCTTTGTGCATTCTATGCATAAAGGTAAAAGACCTTCTGTGTGCAGCAGCCCCCCTAATACTTACCTGAGCCCCAGCAGCGGCTCTCTCAGGTCTATTCCTCCTCATTGGCTGCGACAGCAGCAGGAGCCATTGGCTGCCACTACTGTCAATCACAGCCAGTGAGCCAATGAGGAGAGAGCAGGTACAGGGCCGAGACGCGTTCCGTGTGTGAATGGGCACACAGAGCAGCGGCTCAGGAACAAGCATGTTCGGGTGCCCCCCATAGCAAGCTGCTTGCTATGGGGGCACTAGGAAGGAGGAAGTGGCCAGTAGCACCCACGGAGACCCGAGAAGAGGAGAAGCGGGGCTGCTCTGTGTAAAACCATTGCACAGAGCAGGTAAGGATAACATGTTATTTATTTATTATTTTATTTTAAATCTGTTTCTATTATCACTTTAACAGGTTTCAAACCTTTTCCATGAAGCTGTTACAGAACACTTACGCTCTAATATTGTAATTTTGAATACAGATTTAGTGGCATGCTTACTGCAGCTCTGAAGGGAACCTGTCACCGAAGCATAGAAAAAGCCAATACTCACCTCCTTCTGAAAATGCTATTTGCCTGGATCTCATGCAGACCCTCTGACCTTTATACTTTTGGATGGAGAACTATTATCATGTGCACATACAGTTTTTATCCTAGGATTAATAAGATTTTTTTTATCAGTGACTTTTTTTTTACTTTATCCTTACTTTGAAGATTTGGGGGATTCTGCTGCTACTAATTATTATTCAGTATCACAAAAAGCATTTCTTTGCATCTGGTTCTTGTTCCTGTGCATATGACAATAAAGTGTTGAAACTTGGAACAAGTATGCACGTGAAATCATAGCATGCGTATTTATTTTGGATCAGAGATTCACAAATTACCGAGGCTCAGCATGAAATCCAAACATTTAGCATTTTCAAAAACAGGTCAGCAATGATAACATCCATATTTTTTATTGCATGTTTTATTTAGTAAACCAGCAGAATATGAAATTATCAGCACTACTTGCAGCATACTAAATGTCTCTTTTAAAAAAAGAGCTCCAGGCATCTCTTCTTTTTCAAACTGTATCAAGAAGTTACAGTTTGAAACTAGTAGTTTAGGAAAGTATATACTCTTAAAATGGTTCTAAAGGCAGAAGGTTTGTTAACTTAATGCATTCTATGTATTAAGGTAAAAAAATCTTCTGGGTGCAGCTCCCCTTCCCAGCCCCCCTAGTACTTACCTGAACTCCATTCCAATCCAATGATGTGCAGGAGAGCAGTGGCTCTCCCGGGTCTCTGTCTCATCATTGACTCACACACCAGTGGGAGCCACTGGCCCTTGCTGCTGTCAATCACAGCCAGTGAGCCAATGAGGAGAGAGAGGGGGACAGGGCCAAGCCAAGCTCAGTGTGTGAATGGATAATATCCATTCACAGGAGCGTGGCCTAGGAGAGAGCCTGCTCAAGTGCCCTCATAGGCAGCCAGTGAGCCAATGAGGCATAGACAGCCAGTGAGCCACTGACAGCCAGTAAGCTAATGAGGAAAGAGCAGGGTCAGGGCCAATCCATGCTCCATATGTGAATGGACAATGTCCATTCACAGGAGCGCAGCCATCATAGCAAGCGGCTTGTTGTTGGGGGCACTCAGCAGGGGGGAGGAGCCAGGACCTCCAGCGGGGGACCCAAAAAGAAGAGGATTGGGGCTGCTCTGTGCAAAACCATTGCACAGAGGAGGTAGGTATAACATGTTTTTTTTTTTTTGTTCTCCAACCTTTAGTACCACTTTAATTAAATAATTAGTAGCACCTGAACACATCTTCAGCAAACACTACAATAATAACAAATATTCTTGGTTGGCATATAGTTCAAAGCCCATTGAAGCTGGCCCACTATGTGAAAGTGATCCTTCCATTACCAGATGCATTGCTAGCTGTAGAAGAGCCATAGGGGGTGATGTACTAAAACTGCAAAATCTGGTGCAGCTGTACAAGGTAGCCAATCAGCTTGTTCAGTTAGGCTTTGACAAAAAAAGTAGAAGCAGATTGTTTTCTATACAGAGCTGCACCATATTTTGCACTCTCCAGTTTCAGTAAATCAATCCCATAGAATCATACATCCAGGTCTCTTCACTGAGTCAGTTCATTTTATATGATCATTATATGCTCTTTTAAAGGGTAATGCACTTTTAGTGCTTTTTTTATGATAAATATCTCAGTCTAGGCCAATGTACTATCTCTGAATAGTCAGCCACTTTGGTTCTCAGACAACTTTTTAACAATGAAAAGTACAGACTCAAAAATATATATATATGCCGTTGCTGTAAATTGACATGTCAGGAATTTATTCATAGACTTGCTAAGTTTTGGAAAGGTCTATTTTAAACGCTTTGTAACTGCTTGCCGAATCTGATATTTCTTCAGACTAACGTTAAAAGCTAAGGTGAAGGAATTCTTATAAGTGTGAGGTTTAACTGTGACACCAGATGACCAGCTTCCTGGAAATGTCTTGCTACTAGAAATGTCATTTTGATATGAAAAAGTTTATAGGTATATTTTTAAAGATATACAGCATGGCAGGTCAAATATATATAAAAGTCATTCATCTTTTTCAGATGTCTCTGTGTGAGAATGATTTACAAAAATCATCTTATAGCAGTGAAGTAGAAGCAAATCAAACATAATTAACTGTTAAACGTATGATTAAACAAAAACATTTGCATTACTGCTCTATATCATGTCTATCAAAATGCCTGGAAATTGTTTGAGGCACAACCCTGGCCAGCGTTATATTAACTTCTGGAAAATGTCAGAAAGGGTGAGAACCTCTGTCTCTATGACTTCCTGTGTGGTCGCTGAGATAGAAAGCAAGCAAAGTTTCTCAGACAGGAGCCCAGACAGTAAGAAAATATTTTAGTAGACTGCGGATGGGTTAGAATCTCTGTCTTAGGTGTTTATTGCTGTCGGTGTCTCTTGTCATGGAGATGTCCTCACTTCAGCTGTGGTTACTATAAGAAAGGGGAGACATATCCCCAGCAGGGTCACAAATGGCAATAAAAGGTTATAACCCTTTCCTGTCCTAACCAAAAATTACAGCTGGGCTTTCAAAGCTCTCAAGCAATATTAGCATCACTGAGATCACAATAGCCAAGTGACCATCCATCTTGGAATTTTGCTTCTCCAACAACATCTAAGTGTAAGGAGACAGGTGCTCAGATATACCGTATATACTTGGGTATAAACATTTTTGTGCTGAAAAACACCCCCCTCAGCATATACCCGTGTCAGTGTCTGTGGGTGATCAGTAGTTTCACATTAAACAGAGCCGTGCTGCCTCTAAGAGCATTACTGTGCTTGTAACTGTGATTATTCACATTGGAATGTAGAGAATGCTGAGAGGTGTCAGATTTTCAGCTTGATGTCGGCAGGTGGGCGGGACAAGCTGATGTTAGCTGCTCAGTCCGGCCCACCTCCTGATCTCAGTGAAGAGCTGCAGCTCTCTCTCAGCATTCTCTACATTCCAATGCGATTAGTCACAGTTACAAAGCAAAGAACGGCTCTTAGAAGCAGCACAGCTCTGTGTAATGTGAAACTACCTTACTCATCCCTTATGTGTTCTGGCTACAGTCTCTGTGTCCTGGCTAATATCCCTGTGTCCTGGCTAATATCACTGTGTCCACACAACCACGGGATATCCACCACTCCATCAGGAGGATATATATTTGGAGATTGTTGACCGCATCTACTAAGTATTTCTTGCAACCATCTCTTATGGGATGGTCATATACCTGCAACATGTACTATAGGGCCCGAAGTTATAACATTTGAGGTCTTTTCCTGGAATGTGAGGGGCCTAAATTCCAGAATCAAGAGGGCACTGGTGTTTAAATACATTCAAAAATACAAACCGCAGATAATGTTCTTACAAGAGACCCACCTGACTGGTTCTAAGACCATGGCACTCAAACGTGCACATATAGGCCATGCTTATCATTCCATGTACTCTACACATGCTAGAGGGGTCTCCATATTGATAGCCAAGACTCTATATTGTACCCCTAAGGTCATCGTCACGGACCCCTTTGGTCGGTTTGTGGTAGTAGTATTATTGATTGATAACATGCCTCACACCTTTGCAGCAGTGTATATTCCGCCCCCCTTTACACTAGTCATATGGGAGACCATTCTGGCAAAGAACTAACTGTTGCTGAAGGCCCTCTGGTGATAGCAGGTGACTTAAATACTGTGTTGTCCACAGGAATGGATAGGTTTCAGGCTGTGTCTAAATGTAACACACCATTACTTGCATCCTTATCACAACATAATCTAGTTGAGGCTTGTAGGTGGAAACACCCGGACACTAAAGAATATTCCTGTTTCTCCTCCACTTACAATACCCTGTCGCGCTTAGACCTGTGTTGTATGTCCGAGGAAGCCCTGCCCAGGGTGGTGACAATACAGTATCTCCCGAGAGCAATCTCGGACCATTCCCCCTTGATGCTAACACTGTCCCTGGGACATTCCTGCAGCTATAAATTATGGAGACTGAGTCCCATGTGGCTCAAGGAGGAATGTTTTGAGAATATGGTAGCCACGTCTATTAAAAATTTCTGGTCGGAGAATGCAGGGGAGGTTCCAATGCACACCACCTGGGATGCCTTCAAGGCAACGTTAAGGGGTTCGGTCTCGGGGATAATTAAACAGTTGAGGTTGGATAGGGATAGTAGAATACGAGAATCTGAACAAGTGGCTACAATGACTGAAGTGGAATATATTAAAAACCCCTGGAGCTGGTTCTGATAAACCCAGAAGAAGATGCTCTACCAGTCTCAAAGAATCTTTGAGTTTGGGGACAAAAATGGTAGATTGTTGGCGTATCTGGCTCATTCTCAGCAACCTCCTGTGTCCATATCCTCTGTGTATGACGGGAGTGGAGCCCTATGCGAGTCCCCGGCAGATATAGCGGGGGCCTTTGTACGGTTCTACTCAGACCTATACACATCACAGGTAGACTACACTGAAGGGGAGGTCCTAAAGTACTTGGAGCAGATTGCCTTGTCGGTACTGTCCCAGGAGGAAGCGAGGGAGCTAGACCTTCCCGTCACGGCCCAGCAATCCACTCCCTCAGCCCCAATAAAACCCCAGGTCTCGATGGATATCCAGTCGAATGGTATAACACATATCAGGAGTTTATGGCAAAGAAGCTACTGGAGGTATGCCAGGAGGCCTTTGATAAAGGCAGCCTCCCTGAGTCGCTTAGAGAGGCCCTGATAGTATTGATTCCCAAGCCAAACAAGGGTCGCCAATTATGTGAATCCTATAGACCGATCTCTTTAATCAATGTGGATGGAAAAATCTTGGCCAAACTACTAGCCAGACGAATAAACAAAGTTATAATGAATATTGTTCATCCCGGCCAGACTGGCTTCATTACAATGAGGTCTACAGCTATAAATCTTAGACGTCTGTTTACAATCCTACAGTCTGAGGGACCCGACCCAGACACTAGGATCGTGATGCCTATGGACGCACATAAGGCGTTTGACTCCATAGAGTGGCCTTATTTAGTGGCGGTCCTTGCGAGGCTGGGCTTTGGTCCTAGGTTATAGTGTTATTACCTGGCCTCCCAATTAACCCATATCCACTGGTGGTTTTTCCCCAACATGGAGACTGCCTCGGTGACCACTCAAGCGGCACTGATGCAGTCCTACGAGGCCCTGATTAATGTTTTATACAGGAATGGCCCATACCCAGAGATAGGGGTGGAAATACTTAAACTCTCTTATAGGGTATTTCACATCTGTAATAAGAGAGCTGGGGGATCCTCACTAAGTTTCTCACCTAATGCTCCCCTATGGCACAACCCCCAACTTCCCAAACTAAATAGGATTCCGGATGGTCAGAGATGGGCGGACTACGGCATAAAATATGCTCATCAACTATTTTCAGAGGGAACATTTAAAACGTTCAGGGATCTACAATGAGAATATAAGGCTCCCAATAAATTATTCTACCGTTACCTACAAATGAGGCATGCGGTGGCGGCACAGTTTGGCCTGACACGGGTGTCGCTTTCCCCGGCCATGCTGGAGAAGGCTTTGTTTGAGGAAGACCACGCAAAATTGGTCTCCAGATACTATCTCCTATTGACGTCGTCCTCCTCCACCAGGGTGGAAAAACTTGCCAATCATTGGAGAACGGACATCCTGTCCTTAACGGAGGAATCATGGTCGGAGGTAACGGAGAATATGCCCACTTCAGTCATATCAGCTAGGGACAAGTTGACTCAATTCTATTATCTACATAGGACCTATCTCACCCCCTCGCGTCTCTATAAAATGGGCAGACGGGAATCATCTGACTGCCAACGCTGTCAACATCCAGATGGGAAATTTTTCCATATGGTCTGGCAGTGTCCTGAAGTGGGGGAGTTCTGGAAAACAGTCCTAGGTTTTATGGAAGACAAACTAGCCCTGCCCAATATATATTCAGCTGCCCGAAGCCTTCTGGGCGAATTTGGGGAAGAGGAGATGAGCTACTCCAGGAAAAGCTTACTGAGGGTACTATTTTGCTATGCCAAAAAGGCCATAGCGATCAAATGGAAGGATCCGGAGCCACCCACAGTCCAACTTTGGATAGACCTGGTCAACAGAGCACTTCCATTATTTAAGCTAACGTACATGTCCAGGGGATGCCCCAAGAAATTTGGGAAAATATGATCGGGTGGATTGATTCAGTTTCGGGGGATATTGTGGTGTAAGGTGTATTTAAGCCCCCAACCAACTAATCTTCAGGTCTGAGGTGGGTGTGGTACTTACAAAAAGGTGGATGAATCAAAATAACAGTACATAGTTTAGAGGAGGGAAGAACTGCCTCCTTATAATTAGGATAGGAGTAGAGGTGGCTGCGACAGCAATAGAAGTTCTCCGGTACTTTGTTTTTTCTTTTTTTTTTGTTGTTGTTCTGTGTTCACAGATGTTTGGTGCCAGCGAGGGGATGCATTGGAGCCTACTCTTTATTTTTTTTTAAAAAAATGTGTATCTATGGTCATATAAATATTACACTGCTGTTAATGGAATGACTGATGAAGATGTGTCCGTATATCCATATCTAATGTACCTCTTATGTCTGTGACCTCGTAATTTGCTGCATTGTTTATTTTTTTGTACGTCCGTAAAACTCAATAAAATTTACCTTTGAAAAAAAAAAAATATCACTTGTGTCCTGGCTAATATCCCTGTGTCATGGCTCCCTGTCCCTGTGTTCTGGCTGCTGCATTTCCCACCCTAGGCTTATACGCGGGTCAATACGTTTTCCCATATTTTTTGGGCAAAAGTAGGGGGTCGGCTTATACAGGGGTCGACTTATACACGAGTGTATACGGTAAATCTGGTTCATCTAAAGGTGCTGTATAATCACCATCTCCCCTAAATCATTTAAAATCAAACTATCAATGTTACGGGCTGCATGTTAGAAGATTGTTTATCTATGTTAAATTCTTCTCATTCAAGCCCAACTCCCCCTCCCTCTAAAGTCCACCTCCCACATACTATATGTATTTTTTGCTTTTCTCTATATTCTCTCTAGTTGCCTTCAGGTCAGCCCTATAATGCACAGTGGGACTCGGCCCTGCCCCCTGCTACCTCGTCACTGGATTTCTGGATTTGATTGACATCAGCAGGAGCAACAGCTCCTGCTGCTCTCACTGAGTCCAGTGAGGAGAGAGAGAGAGAGAGAGAGAGAAAGCAGTGCCAGGATTAGCCCACTTTAATGATGCAGGGAGAATCAACATTCAACATGGAAGATGATCAATGCTAGATCTCAAAGTGGGTGAGTCTAGGGGGGGGGGGGGGGGGAGCCCTAGAGCTGGCTATTTAGCAAAGCAGCTTTTTTCATTTTTACAGTTGTTCAGTGCATCCCCATGCAAGCAATCCTATTCATGTCAATTGGGATGCAGCGGCTGCACGGGCACAGCCGCTACTCTCTACCTGACATCCATATGGGTGTGGGTGCACTATCCCAAATGCAGACAGTGTGAACTCAGGGACATGCACCCAAACCTACATGGATGTCACATTGGGAGCAACAGCTGTGTTTGTGTAGTTGCTAAATCCCAAATGACATCAATAGGACTGCCTGCACAGGGATGTATACAACATCCGCACATCCCTGTCTGGGTAAACACGCACTTGCAGGGGCGTATGCTATAGTATACCCTGTGTGAACAAAGCCTTACTATGTTTTTTGTTTTGTTTTTTAGTTTTATTTTTAATATTTTGTACATTTTGTTGGTGAGGGTGGGGGCTTTGGTGAGATGTCAAGGCTCTAAACAGACCCCTGGTGTCTCTTTTTTGAGACAGAGAAAGAGACTGAAGACAGTCAGTCCCTTTCTCTGCAGCCTCAGCTGCACTGTGGATGTATGAATAGCAGTCTCTGCATGGAGGCTCCTATCCATTTACAGTTTATTATGCTTCAGTGATGAATGATCACCCACTGTGTTCAGTTAGCAAAGGAAGGGGGCATGTAAACACATGTGCACTGCAGGAGGGGTGTGGTCGGCAAAGGTATGTGGTTGGAGAGAGGGCAGATGAGAAGAGGTTGGCAGCTGCAGAGTATCTACAGGGGATTGGGTTACGTAGGATAGAGGGGAGGGAAATCGGTGCTGCGGGGATGAAGTGGCAGGGAAAGGGGACAAAAGAATGGAGGGGGGCATTTCAGATGTCAACAACAGCAGTGGGAGGGGGAGAGATGAAAGACACAGGGCAGAGAAATGGCGGCAGCAGCAGGCGCACATCTTTGGTGAATAGCTCTGCTGAACGGGTCTGCTATTTAGCTCATGGTCACTGAAGTGACTATGAGCTTCTAGCAGAAGGAGGAATGCCAGGTCCATATTGACGTGGTGCTGTAGGTCCATATGCCATATGGACCTGGAAGTGGATAGATCCCAGAGTGTGGTTGTAAATGGGGTTCACTCAGAACAGAGACCAGTCACTAGTGGGGTACCACAAGGCTCTGTATTGGGTCCTGTTCTATTCAACCTATATGTAAGTGATATAACTAAAGGTTTGCTGGGCAATGTATGTCTCTTTGCTGATGATACAAAGGTGTGTAATAGGGTTGATATCCCTGGAGGTGTCTGTAACATGGAACATGATTTGGCATTGCTGGAAGATTGGTCAAAGCAGTGGAGACTGCAGTTCAATATTTCTAAATGTAAAATAATGCATCTAGGGAAAAAGAATCCGCTTAGAGAGTACAGCATTGGGGGCACAGTGTTAGCCAGCACTACAGAAGAAAAAGATTGGGGGTGCTTATTTCAGATGATTGCAAAATGAGCAAACAGTGTAACCAGGCAGTGGGAAAAGCAAATAGAATTCTGGGATGCATCAGTAGAGGGATCACCAGCAGGAGGAAGGAGGTTCTGATTCCTCTATATAGATCTTTAGTGAGACCTCACTTAGAATACTGTGTCCAGTTCTGGAGACCTCACTTACAAAAAGATATTGATAAAATAGAACGAGTTCAGAGACGGGTAACAAAAATGGTGAAAGGTCTGGGGGATAAAACATATCAAGAGCGACTTCAGGAACTTAATATGTACAGTCTGGAGGAAAGAAGGGAGAGGGGAGACATGATTGAAACCTTTAAATACATCAAGGGAGTGAATAAAGTTCAGGAGGGCAGTCTTTTCAATATGAAACCAAAATCAAGAACACGGGGACATGACCTCAAACTAACTGGGGGGAAGTTCAAAACTAATCTTAGAAAGTATTATTTTACTGAAAGGGTGGTTGATGATTGGAATAAACTACCAACAGAGGTTGTGAGACAGTCAACAGTAAATGGCTTCAAACATGCTTGGGATAAACATAAATCCATAGTCAGACAACAAGGTTAATGTAAAAAAAAGATATATATAAAAAAATAAATAAATAAATAAAAAGGGGCAGACTCGATGGACTACTCAGTCTTTTTCTGACGTCACTTTTCTATGTTTCTATGTTTCTAAGTGAAAGGGTTAAAGGTTACATTAGATTTACAACTGAGTTACAAGAGGAATCCAGTGTAAAGTCTTTATGCCCATTGACATTCCTAAATCATAATTCACAGATGTGTAACATGCACTCTGTCATTGGCCCATTCAGGACATGCATAGATTATAATGTAAGACTATTTGATCCAACCAAACCAAACATTCTCCTTTTGGCCACAAGATGGAGATGGGGGATGTTGACCCTTCCTTCCTAAACATGAGGAGACAGAGAGGACACTGGGAAGAAGGGGGGTTTTCAGGACTGTGACTGAACAGAGGGAAAGCTGAGGTGATTGAAGAGAGAGAGAGACAGGCTTCCACACAGCACTATAGAGAGAGAACTGTGTGGTGAAACTCCATCTGAAAGAGAGAGAGAGCCACACTGTCTAGCGGCACCTGCTAGCCACGCTTTTCCTGAGACTACTGTGAGAGTGCTGACAGGAGGCTGAGGGGAGTCAGGAACAGTGACAACTACACGGTTCGCCACCGTTCAGCCCAGGCACCCTGCTCAGTAAGCTGGTGCCACCTAGCAGGGACAACCCACACCGCTTCAGGGATCGCTATATCCATCCAGGTGTTCACTCGACCAATGTCTGGTCACCTTGCCAGTTTAGCTACCAGCCATCCTGAGGAGATCCGGAGCCATACAACATTGCCAGGATCCTGAACCAGCATTGGGAATCTCCGTTGTGTCATCGCAGAAGATTGGTGAGCAGGTGTAACATCCTTAACACAGTACAGACACTGCATGCAGACACCTATTACCCTTTCTAGTGTCAGAGGACTAGTGTCAGAGGATGATTGTTTGGAGCTGCCACATTTAGCCACTACCAAACGGAATATCCTAGATGATTACCATCTCCATTTTGCTTGATTAAACCTACTCTCTTTACAAAGGGCCCCAACATTTGCTAGCAGAAGATACTAGTACTCTTCACCCCAGGACCTGTAAAGTTACAAACTGTGCTTACTGTGCCTGTTAACCCATTTCTTCTTTTTTTTGTGTTGTTACTTCTCTCCTCCCTTTCAGCGCCCGTGCAATGGACATGTAGGTTATTGGGCTTTGTTTTCTATATTTACAGTTGCTAAATATTAGATGCTGTAATTTCTATTATATTGATGCTCTGCAGCAAAGTTTAACAGTGCTGTAAGTTTCCACATTTCTTTTCGTGATAATATACTCAACTTATTTATCACTACCAGGTGTGTCTGTCTGTTTCTGATAACAATCCGCAGCCAGGATATCGGTATTTTCTACTTGTATTCTTGAAAGTGTTTGTAGTGAATTTATATCTAACCAGGTGTGCCAGAGGGGCTGAGTTTGTTTTTGGAGTCGAGGCAGAAGACAGAGGACCCAAAATGTAACCAGTGGCTCCTCCGGGGGTGGCGCTACAGATGTTTAGCAAATATCATGCTTCACTTAATACTTTGTGGAGATCAAATAAAAGTTGCCTGCAAAGTATGCTGGCACTGTTGCTATACAGCTCATTCATTTTCTACATTTGACAACATAATGAAAGCCACTGGTTCATGCTGTCCTAATGCATCCAGTCTATTTATGCAGCAGTCAGTACACATGCTATGGCATTAGATGTAAAGGAACTAGTAACAAGTGATTTGATGTGAGAACTAATTGGGGAAATAGGCACAACTTACTCCAAGTTATCAATTAGGTTGGAGTTCTATTTTAATGCTTTAATTTAAAAAAAAATCATGTTGCCTTAAGCGTGTGTCTAGTTTCACTATATTGTAAATAAAGCTTTGACCAGAGCTGTAATGTCAGCTACAGCACGATTAGCTTTCCTTGCTCCGGGCAAAAGATGTCTCTCACGAGGTTTGTGCAGCAGTACATCAAAGCGTAATGAAAGAGGCTACATCTATAGCACAGGGTATTCCATGTCTCAAAAGTCAAGAATGGGAAGCATATAGTCACACATAATGCTAAGAAGAATCCCACTGGTCATCTTCTGGGAAATGACATTTGTATTAACTGTTAGAAGTGTGTATTTGTATTTATTATTATATTTGTGTATAAACGCTGCCAAATTCCACATCACTTTATATAGTGCGTAGAATTAATTATAGCAGCCTTGGCTTGAGAAAAGTATAATGCTTGTCTGTGATAGTAGCATCATCATGACTTTTTCATAGCTAGAACATACATCTGATTTAACAAGTTTATTATATAATGTGTGACATATTTTTGTATGATATACTATATATTATTAATGCTTTCAATTTGTTTTGGGAGTAGCTTCACATATTGCTTTGAGGGTTGAGTTAACTCCAACTCTGATGGCATGATAATGTAATATGTTATCTGCTCCTTGAAAGGCTAACATAGAACATCTTCTAACAATACATTACTATATATATGTTATGTGAACAGGTATATTCTTATGTGCTCTTAGTTGTACTACATACCGTGACTTCCTGCTCATATGTCCAGACTCCACATGCTAACTCAATGCAGAAAATTACCAACAAGCTTCCAAAATACTGAAAAAGAAAAAGATGCATAAAAAGAACACTCAACAGTGTAATCTAGAATTCTATATTCTGTAATACCTAATTTATGAAATCGCAGACAAGAATAACACAGTGCAAACAAGTAAGGGTGACATAATAAAAATGAATTAAAAATTTCCTTATCTGCTAGTCATTCTCATCTAATGTTCTGAGCAACCAACATAGAGTAGTGCTTATAGTGCACCACTGTCAGACCTTTCAATAAATAGTAGAAATCCTAATGCTTTTAATGGGTTACCTAAGCAAGTCCCGGAACATGGGATCAGGTTGCCCTTTTGATTACTAATAGCAACATATTTAAGTCCAAAATACAGGGAATTCAGTTGTGGATACACAATGCTTATTCAATATCATTTTTTGTTCTTAAAGTGGAAGAAAACACTGCAGGTGGGTAGATTTTTATTTCACATATTTGCGTCTCTCTTTTGGAAAAGTAGCATCTATCTGTCTACATGAATTGTTTTTCTTTTAAACCTACATTAACATGTACATGTGCAGCTTAGTGCACAGGGTCGGCTAATCAAGATGATGGTGGCTACGGAACATAGAGGGACATCGCAGCCTTCACACTGCTCGACAGATTCTTTTGGCAAGTAAGTGCCATATAGTGCAAGTATGCTATGCATATTTGCACATTACGGTAAAATCCCTGCATGACGGCAGTGGAATTTATTCACGCTTTAAGTGATTCTCAAGTGCACTGACAAAAACAGTACCAGTATAGTAACCAATCAGAATCTACCTTGTACTAGTCTAGCTATAGTTATATATATTACAACCTTGAATCACCTAGTTTGGTTTGTTTCCCGATTTTACCAGCAGATGGCACTGCAGATAAAATCTGAAATCACAGCTTATAGTTTATTCACTAAAGTCAAACAGGGCAAAGGGATTTTCCCCCATGACTTAGAATTGTAAAATTGTAAAGAATATCCAGTAATGTGGAAGGAGAACAAAAAAACAGCATTGTTTCTTGCACGTGATGATGAAAGTCAGCAAAGCTTCAGCTCATTCACTAAGCTCTGGCGAAAATTCTCTTGCAAAATGCAACTTCCCTCGCAGAGGGAACAGTCCATTTGTCTTCAGTAAATCAACCCCATAAAACCGAAAAGTTGCAGCACAGCATTTCTAATAAAACTGTAAAAAGTACTTGTCATTGTGTCTTGGATAGAACTGTCTATAATTCCACAGAGTCCTTCATCCAATTCAGGCACATACAGGAAAATAAGAAAATAAGAAAAAAAGTATGAAAGCAGAATCTAAGGCCGGAATCATATCAGTGTATTGCATTGCCTGTTAAAATATGTTTCATTGCACGTTACCATATGCTGTGTTAAGACAGCCCATTCATTTTTTTATTTTATTTTTTTATGCATTACTGCAACACAAAAGTGTGATCCCGGTTTAAATTATTTTGTTTAATAAGGCATATAGTGTCACACAGTAAATTCAGATGGGTTTTAATGGGTATCTGTGAATGTTGCATACCAAACATTACTTAGTTTAAGAAACAGGACAAGCAGAGAAAGCACCAGAAAAAATTGCTGTGGTAAGTTACAGTACCATGAATCCTCACCAAATCCTATGAAACATTAAGGTCTCATACACACGGGCGTTTTTTGACGCCACGTTTTTTAGCGTTTTTTGCAGGTCTCCATGTTATTCAATGGCCCCATAAAAACGCTGACGTTTTTGAGCTGTAGATGGTGTCGACGTTATTAAGCTGTAAATGGAACGCGAGACCCGCACGTTCCAAGGCTGTAGCATTTTGGCGTTTTTGATGCTGAGCCGGCAAAATGCTCACTAACGCACATTGACGCCGTAGCGACGTTAACCAGCGTTTTTAGCGACGACGTTTTCAGGTTTAAAAATAGCAGAGGAATGGTTTTTGTTAACCACTTGCCGACCACCCGTCGCAGCGTGATGGCGGCAAGATGGCTCGTTATCGCGAAACGCCATCACCTGGCGGCGGCCGCCATAACTAGCATTGTGTCCGGGGGGTGGCCAGGAAGCAGGTAGGGCGGACTCGATCGCCGCCGGCTACCCGCGATGGCCCCCCTGCAGTGAGAGAACGGAGGTCCGTGTAAGTAAACACGTATCTCTGTTCTCATAGAGGGGGAAGGGCTGTGATCACAGGCTTCCTGTATACGGAAGCTGTGATCACTCCCCTCTCCCTGCCAGCCCAGCCCACATACAGTTAGAACACACTGAGGGAACACAGTTAACCCTTAGAGCGCCCCCTCCAGGTTAACCCCTTCACTGCCAATGGCATTTACACAGTAATCAGTGCATTTTTATAGCACTGATCGCTGTATAAATGCCAATGGTCCCAAAAAGTGTCAAAATTGTCCGAAATGTCCGCTGCAATATCGCAGTACTGCTAAAAATCACAGATCACCACCATTACTAGTAAAAAAAAATAAAAACCCCAGAAATTAATTCTCATCATTCGTAAACGCTGCAACTTTTGCGCAAACCAATCAATAAACACTGATTGCTATTTTTTAACCAGAAATATGAGAAAGAATATAGATTGGCCAAAACTGATGAAAAAAAATGTTTTTTTATATATTTTTTTTGGATTTGTATTTTAGCAAAGTAAGAAAAACTGTTTTTTTTTTTTGCAAAATTGTCGCTTTTTTCTTTATAGCGGCGATCAGAAATAGCGCAGAGGAGCTCAAATACCACCAAAAGAAAGCTCTATTTGTGGGGAAAAAAGGACGCAAATTTCTTTGGGTACAACGTCGCACGACCGCACAATTGTCAGTTAAAGCGACGCAGTGCCGAATCGCAAAAAGTGCTCTGGTCCTAAAGTGTGAAATCCTTCCGGGGCTGAAGTGGTTAAAAAACGCCTATTGACGCTGACGCTCACTAACGCTCATTAATGCTGATGCAAAACGCAGATGAAAACACAGATTTTTGCCTGGCGTCGGTCCCGACGTTTTGCTACTACACCCGTGTGTATGAGGCCTAAGAGGTTGATTTACTAAAGGAAAATAGACTGTGCTCCAGAGCTTAGTAAATGAACAGAGGCTCTGTTGACTTCCATCACCCAATCACGTGCAAGTAAAATGCATTTTTTTTTTTATCTTCCTTGCATGTGTCTGGGTACTCTTTGCAAAGTGAAGCTTTACCTCCTTTACCAAGCTAAGGAGCAACTGCACGCTCCTTAGCTTGGTAAAGCTTCACTTTGCAAAGAGTACCCAGTCACATGCAAGGAAGATAAGAAAAAGTTTACTTGCCTTTAGTAAATCAGTCCCTAAATTTTCAACATTTGGCAGAATACTTCTTTTAACTTCCATCTCAAATATGCACACAGCCTGGCTTGAGAGCGTACCAGTATGTGTGCCCCCGTAGCAATTGATTAAAAATTGATGGAAAAACCAAAACTGTTGTATGCCTTCTCAAATATGGAGATATTGGGCAACCTCTCTGGTCGTAGACAAGTATCTTATGCAGGTGCATTTTATTATTATTATAGAGGATTTAAATAGCGTCGACAGTTTGCACAGCACTTTACAACATTAGGGCAGACAGTACAATTACAATACAATTCAATTCAATACAGGAGGAATAAGAGGGCCCTGCTCATTCTCCACGTTCCATTGTTGTAGGGCAGGCATTCAATTTCAGCTTTAATTCTTTTTCCAAAAGAAAAAAAATAGGGCAACTGCTTAAAAAGTGTTAGCTTGAATTAGGATTTAAGCTTACATTAATTTAAAAATACATGTCTAAAACCACCCTGTTCACAGAGTGACAATGCTGCTGTACAATTTCACAGACCGAACAGCTGAAGTGCAAATAGTAATGGATATTCTGGCAGGGTAAACAGGTGATGGACTGCATAAAATACAGTATGTCTTTTTATTTTGCCCATAGTTCCAGTTTAAGGCTGATTTCTGATTTGTCCAGAGCTAAGGAAAAGATAAAAGTGAGTTGAATCATCATGTTTACACTAACACTTTATGTCTCCTTGAACCACAGCAGTACCAGGTCCCAGATTTATTGCTTTGGACCATTAAGTCCTGCTGTTGCAGCCGAAGTTATACTATTTATGCTACATTATGAAATGAAACAAAAATCAAAAAAAACAAAGTAAGAAGGCTTTGTCAGGTGGGAAGATCTGAAGAAAGTTTTGGCACATGGATCTTAATGCCGGTGTTCTGTCAGATTAGCAAACCTGTCCGATCAGCTAACGGAACTGATGTTCCATCAGCTGCCTTACCAAAAGTACTTACTGTGCATGTGTTCCACCGCTAATGCATTCCCCCACTTCACTACCAACAATCAATACAAAGAAAACATTGCAGGGTCCAACAATCTGACAAGTAGATTGTTGGTAGTGAAGTGGTGGAACGCATTAGCGGTGGAAAGCATGCAGAGTAAGTATTTTTGGTAAGCCAGCTTAGCAAACCTGTCAGATCAGCTAATGGAAGTGACGTTCTGTCAGCTGATTTACCAAAAATACTTACTGTGCATGCGTTCCACCACTAATGCGTTCCACATGCGTTTCACCACTTCACTACCAGCAATCTACTTGTCAGATTGTTGGACCCTGCAATGTTTTCCTTATTTTGATTGTTGGTAGTGAAGTGGTAGAACGCATTCTTGTTGGAATCCATGCACAGTAAGTATTTTTGGTAAGTCTTTGGTTAGCTGATCTGACAAATTTGCTAATCTGACCGAACACCGGCGCCCCCCAGAGACACTGGCAGTTCAGTCTACTGGTTCTCTGAAGCATTATTTAGTATTTTATTGTCATTATTATTATATTACCACAAATGAATTGTTTCGTAAAAGAAGATTTTCAGGAATTAAAATGCATAAATCACCTTGATCCAATTTACAATCAATTTCAGCGAGTACAAGGTGCAGTTGTCATGCCACTGGGTTTAAAGAATCAATGCTCCTTATCTAATCCCTTAATCTGAACTCCAGGCGGATATAAAAGACAGAGATTACTGCAGATCTGTATTCACTAATATGTTATTCAATGTATTTGCAAGCAGTGAAAGTACCAGAAATTGATGGGGAAACCGTTCAGAAAAATGCCATAGTACGCACATAAGAAGTATAAGTATTATAATAAATAATGAAGTAGAAAACGGTCCATTGCATTATATCTGGCTTTTCCCCTTTTTGGTGCATGGCTTTTCCCTAATGTTCAGTGCTTTCATTTAAATAAACAAAGTATAATCTGAGATGCAGGGGCAAATTCCAGACATTCTGTGTAGACCGAAACAAAACACTACAGACAATTTAATTTATAGCTGTTGGTTGTTTATAATACACGATAGACACAAAACACATAAAACTATTCAGTTAAGGCATCTCAGAAACAAATATTTGAAATGGACCAGGCAGGCCTGCGCCAATTAGTGATATATAGGTCAAATTTTCAGCTTGTTTAGGCAATACTTTTGAAAAACACATATCAATTATAATATACTTGGCCTTGGCCGACAACGTTGCTTGTCTTTAGCATCTTGTAAATCTAAAGCAGAAGTCCAGTTTTGCTGAAAAACAAATTTCCCAATATATATACCAGTACATTGCAAAGTCCGAAATATGCATTGCATGGATTTTAGCAATGTTTACTGCAGATCTTTACCTGCCCAGTGATATATATTAATACAGATGCTAAGTGTGAGACCCTGCTTTGTACTTTGATCATATGAGTTTCTATAAGAAATCTTACACAAATATGCAAGATTCTCAGCAGAGATTAAACTTTCAGTGTAGTAAACCTAAGGGCATTGGCAGTAATGCCAAATCCTATGCAATATGCTTTTCATCATTCAACCCCATGTTCTGTTCAGACTAATGGAGGAGGTAGCCAGGCAATTATTTCAACCATATAAAGATTATAAGAAATGGACAGCTAAAAAAGAAAACTGAATAGTAATTTAAGTTAAAAATGAAATTCTAGTAACATGCTGTATACGTGATATACATGACATGAGTTTTCTAAAAAAGTGTATGTACACACACACACACACACACACACAAAATTTTGTTTTGCTATGTGCAAAACCAAAGCAAGAAACATCAGCGCAATAACAGAATATATATGCAGTGTAATGTAGCTCTGAAAGAAACGCAATGGACTGCAGAAAGTTTGGCAGATTTATCTAATCCAATAAAAAAAGCATAAAACAAACATAAAAACTGCATATCCCATTTGTAGGTAAAGTTTAAGACACATAAAAGATGAATGACCCTACCTAGCTTACTGACCTTCCACGCCTTCATGAAAAGCAACTGCTTTAATGTGAGAAAAACTTTCCCCTGGTTCTAAACACAAACTTGTGTATGCCTTGCTCTTAAAGTGGTAGTAAACTGCATTTAAAGAAAAAAACACATTACAACAGACTTACCTACAAAATGGATCCCTCCAGCGGTGTGCTGACTACTGACAGGGAATTCATCTTCACCTTGTCTTCCTCATGGGTTCATGGGCTCCGGCCGTTTGAATGGCTGAGTTGCGCACAGAGGTCACGGCCATGGCACAGCTCTCTCAATTGAAGGCATGCCATCCACAGTGCACGTGTCGGTGATATCACTGGCTAATACATATGTAAATATCTCCTAAACAGCGCACGTTTGGGAGATATTTACTGTACCTACAGTTAAACCTTATTATAGGCGTACCTGTAGATACAAGATAGAAAGTAGACTTTACTACCGCTTTAACCCTTTATCTACCATTTTATTAAGCACAAATAATAAGGACTTCTGGAATTATACCGTATATGTCACTTATCACAAAGTATGCTGCTATTTAAATCAAATTACAATTTTATGGTTCTGCTGAAATTGGACCTATTATGTCCAACAAACTGTTTAACGTTACTAATAAGCATAGCTGAGAAGCTAATTAAGATGATTACCAGGACTCTGGTTACCAGACTCCAGTCCCTGGCAGCCTGCTGACTGACAGTCAGAACAGGTATGAAAAAAGCTGCTGGAGGCAGCCCTTCTTCTTCTAAAGGCAGTTTAGTTTTGGTGTAGGCAATAGAATGCCTCCCCAGAAGCACAGCACTACCTCCTTGGATGACAGCTCAGAACAGAGCTCATCTCAGCATTGGTGCCTGCTAGGGAGTGAATGGTGCACTTCCCTTTTTCCTGTCCTACTCAGAACCCCTTAGCTCCCCAACCAAAAGCCTCCCCCCCCTTCATTTTACTCATACAACAGAAGCAGGAGCATTTATTCCTTTGACTGACATTATCAATGCTAAGGTCCCATTCACACCTGAGCATTTTGTAGCTTGAAGCCTGAAGCTACAAAAAATCAATGATTCTCTATGGAGATGGTTCACATCTCCACTCAAAAACGCCTGAAGCCAAAAGCCTGAAGCTCAAACAAGTTCTGGAAGTATTTTTTCGGGCAGATTTGGGCGATTTTCGGCTTTTTATATTGGTGACCTTCTGACCTGTAAAATCAGGCGACTTTTCTGCCTGAAAACGACACGCTCAGGTGTGAATGCAGTCTAAGGCATTTTATTTTTTCCACTGACACCTCTATGGTTGGAACATTTTTTTTTTCTCACCAATGTTGTAACACTAGACATTTCCAAATACCAAAAACCCTCAGCCTGGTTTTTGCGCATATTCACCTTGTAACACTAGACATTGGTGCATGTTTTTCTCTGTGGCATTTTTCCTCAAACTGACACCTCCCACACTGGGGTATTTTTCTTCCCAATGACACCACCAACATTGAGCCATGTTTTTCCTTAAACTGATACAACCGATGCTAGGGCATCCATTCACCCGCTCCCCTCTACCTCCTGCTTGTGAAACAACATCCTAGAGCTATAATGCTACAATAATTAATTTAATTATTGTGGTTGAGTATTATAGAAAATAAATCCACAAAATATTATTCTGACTATGTGGAACCTTTTACATATACAGGCGGTCCGCTAGTTACAAACATCTGACCTACAAACGACTCCTACTTACAAATGGAGGGAGACAACAGGAAGTGAGAGCAAATCTCCCACTAGGAAGGGAAATTCACTCCTGTAAGAGTTATTATGGGAAAAAGGTGCTTCCACTGAGGCTTTATCACCAAGCTTTGTTTCCACAACAACCCAAAATTTTCAAAATCCCATTGTCATTGGGACAGGAAGTGAGGTGAAATCTTCTGAACAGAAACATTGATAGCAAAACAAACATTACAGGGGTGTTACCCCTTCCCTGTGCTATCCAAAAAGCTTGCAAATAGTTTTTTTGGCTGAAGCTACACTTAAAGTGGAGTTCCACCCTGTTAAATGTCAGCAGCTACCAAAAGGGTAGCTGCTGACTTTTAACAATCAGCCACTCACCTGTCCCTCGTTCCAGTGATGCGGCCGCCCGAGGGCTCGCTCATCTCCCCCTCCCCTTGGCGGCGCCGGCATCACAAGTGTGGGCACCCGGGCTTTGGCTTCAAAGCCGGGCGTTCACTGCGCATGCGCGAGTCGCGCTGCGGCTTGTGAATGGCTTGGCTTATCTTCTGGGACCTGTGACGTGTCCCAGAAGATCGCAGAGAGGGAGGGGGGAAGGTGAACGTCCTTCCGGCTCCTCGGCGCTAGGAGAGGAAGTGGACCATGGGCCCCCCCAAAAAAATCACATGCCAATTATGGCATATCAGGGGGTCACATTCTCTTAAAGCAGAAGTTCCACTTTTGGGTGGAACTCCGCTTTAAAAAATGTACCTGTTCCGACTTACAAACAAATTCAACTTAAGAACAAACCTACAGTCCCTATCTTGTTTTTAACCCGGGGACCGCCTGTATGCAGTTTTTTTTTGCAGAAAAAAGTGTTGCCCTCCACCTCCTATAATTTCCATTGAGGTCATTCATAATTTTGAAATAATAACAGAGAGCTGTGGAAAGCAGTATGCAGGTCAGTGCTTTAATTTCTTTGTAGAAGTCAACATTTGTGTTTTTGAGCATTGAAAAGCTATATGCAGGCACATGAAGGTACCTCACTGTGCCTGAACTTCATTTATAATACTCGTTTAGATGATTTCTTGTACTGAAAGGATTACTTTAACTGAAAATAATACTTCATATTGAGTGTATATCAAGGATCTACATTGTATAGATGGCAGAATAATGTTTTGTGGATTTATTTTCTTTAATACTCAACCGCAATAACTACATTAAATATTGATATTGCAGCAGTATAGCTCTAGGATGTTGTTGTTTTAAAAGAAACCAATGCTTTGTACTGAAGAGCATTGAATTGTTTGTTCACACATGCTTCCCAAGGAAGCATTGAATGAAATATGCAGCATTTTGGAAAATATACAACATAATGAAAGGCAGGATAGAAAATGAACACTCAATTCCCAATGAAAACAAAAAATGTATGATTAGCCAACAAGTAACTTATAAGTGTTTCCTTAGAATGGCCCTATACAAGCAAACAATGTGACTGATTCACACATCTCTTAGGGCCGGTTCACTCCTAGGTGACTTGCGATCCACCATGTGTCGCCCCAAGTCGTCTCAGGTTGCTTGACATCCGAAATCCCATTGAAATGAATGGGAGCTGCCTTAATATACACTACTGAAGTCGCTCCAACTACAAGGCAACTTCAGAAAAGGTTCCTGTACTACTTCAAGGCAACTTCTATCTGACTTGTGCCCATAAAATTCAATGAAAGTCACCTCCAAGTCGGATCCCCATCTATATTGAAGCGACTTTACAGGAAAAAGAAAATAATATACAAAGGTACTCCCCACGAATTACCCAGGCAACCCCTCCCTCCCTTCTCTGATTGGCCACAGGAAAAGTCACCTGGCAGGGAGGTCGCTTCAGGACGCGTTGTAAGTTGCCCAAAGTCACGCTGAAGTCACACTGAAGTCGCCTTGAAGTAGCATTCAAATCGCCTAGCAAAGTCGCCCCTGAAGTCGGATCACCTATGTGTGAACCAACCCTTAGAGTAGTTGCACTGTGTTGAGGTGTGGAAATAAAAGATACTGATCGTCATTAGCAATCATTAAAAATGTAGATTTTCCATTGTGTTGGATAATCTCTCTGTAACTGATAGTTAATCTGTTTCACTTGGCCAAACCAGGAAGATCGCAGCAGGGTCTGGCTGAGTTTGGGTCATTTGAGGACAAGGAGATGTTGCACTGACTATCATTCTTTGTCAAACATTTGGTCATCTATGACCACCTTAAATTAGAACTAAGCTTAAGTTTACAAAACATTGCTGGCAGGAGGTTTTTTATTGCAGAAGAGACTCTGTATACCCCTTTTCCAAAAAAACATTTCTACCTGCCAGCAGTGTTTTATGTAAACAAACCCATGCATGCACAGCTCAGAGTACAAACCCAGCAACTGCCAAGAGCCAGACTGAATTATCTCCTGTGTGCATGCACGGTAGCTATGTCAACCTGGGCCCATCAAGCAGAATGGCTGAAGACACCAAACCTGGAAGAAGACCTGGCTAAGATGTCAGAATAGTGACTGAGCCACGAGGCACATTGTGACTGTTACAGCGCTGCTTTGGCAGATAAGTCCACCATAATGTGCAAAAATGCTATGCATAATTGCATAATATGGCAGAAGACTTACACCATCGTGACATTAAAAACAACACTGCAGCAACCGTAAAGAAATATTTTAATCATATTAAAGTCAAGATGCTGGGGTCTGCTGGGCATTCACCTACAAAATTTCCAAAAACATGTACTATTAGAAACTGGGCACTACCAGCTTCACCCAGTGGCTGCATTATAAAAGTCTAATTTTGCTTAGATAAAAAGGAAATAATGCATGCCAACTATATATAGGAACATCATTTTGTTTATACAGGTATATAGCATACCTTCAAAAGTAATGACATTTTCATCCAGTTCAGTTAATGTCGCTGTCTTAAATTAGTCTGAAGTAACCACACGTTAACCATTAAATAAAATGTATTTAACCATTAAATAAAATACATACAATTCTAACCGGGACTATGCGTAGAAACTCTCATAAGCTACCAAAATACTGAAATATACATTTTGGATAGAATGGTTCTTTAAACTAAGGGGTGGGGGGGCCATGTAGGCTTACTGGGGAGTGCCCAGGGTAGACATTACGGGTTATAACATTCATTATTATGTGCATTTTTTAAGCAACCTGAATAGTTTTCTCCCTATGCTAGAATTACCATTTATAGATTTGTATATTGCGATCATGTCTCCTCAAGTGTCTCTTCTCTAGGAAAAATAAGTTTAATGTGTGTAGCCATTCCTCATAATGGAGTCATCCAGCTCCCTTATAAGCTTTGTTGCCCTTCTCAGTTCCAGCACATCCTTCCTGAGGACTGGTGAACAGAAATGGACGGCATACTCAAGATGCGGCCAAACCAGAGGTTTGTAAAGTGGTAGAATTATAAGTTTTATCCCTTGAGTAAATACCCTCTTCAATGCATGTTAATAGTCTGCTGTCCAGTTTTTGCCCTGCTTATTTTTGTGGACACTGTACAGCACCTGTAAATAGTCTTGAAAATAGCACCCCAATAAACACTGACCTGTTTGTCACATTATTGGACTAGTATCTGTGCCTTAAAGTGTGCTCACCAAAGGGATCTCTGTACCTGCTACCTATCCCCAGCTCACAAGGTACATACACTATCATCAATGCCACCAGACCTCAAATTGTAAATTAAGTATTTATAGGGTACCATATCAAATACTTTGGTGAAATCTAGATATACTATGTAGTAGCCTCCTAGCACAGGTTGTAGGTTGCTAGGTAAATTTAGTTTTTGGCTCCTTCAGTAGTCAAGGGAGCAGTGATTGTTCTGGTGTGTTCATGGTTTCACAGGCTGGGAATTTGATTGCTTCCCCCACCTCTGGAAGAATCTTCCAGAATGTAGGGAGGGAAATTCAAATGACCAGTGTGAATATTTACCATGGCATGGCCAATCTGTGAACAGGAGTATCCAGAAGGTGGCTGGGGATGTAATAAATAATCCGAAGCCTTGGAGAGATTGTTCTTTTTCCCCAGGAGGGTCACAAAGCCTGAGGGGCTGCTGCCCTGCGGAAGCCCCTGGACCGTGTAGCTGTTCTTGAGGTCTCAGTGGTGCCAGGGCTGAGGGCCTGGATTAATCTTCACAGAAGCTGGCTGTAGGACTTCACCCCAAAGGAATCTGACCTGGAAGAGGATTATCTCCCTCACTGCACCATTTCCGGAGACAGATGAAAGTTGGCAGCTGTCCTGGGGACTTGAGAGTAAAGAACATGAGTTGATTCCTGGTCGCAGAGTATCAGAGTATTGGCCAATCCTTTGCATCTCAGCAGAAACCTGGAGAGTGAGCCTAGAGTAAAGTGTAATGGCGCAAGGTAACCAAATGCCAAAGAGAACTTCTTTATGGTCTACAGCTGTGAAGCCTTAGACTGTTCATTTCCTGAATTACCTGAGAAAGCAAGACTAGAGAGAAGATTATCCTCCAGTTTTTGGAGTATTCTATGCCCTAACCCCTCTCCAGATTAAAGTTCTTCAAGCAATACATTTCAAAAAGACATCCCCTAGCATTATTGGAGTCAGAGCTTACGGACTGGTGCTTGTGGTGGTGGGCAACCTCTGTACTATTAAGGAGGACCCAGCAGTCCCTGTGGGGGTAGCACTACAACCACGGGTCTTCCACTATCCAGATTACAGCTCACTTCCTCATAATATGATAACAGGTTTGTCTGGCAGGAACAATCCTTCATAAATCCACACTGGTTACTACTACTAACAATACAATTTTCATTAGCAAATTCTTGGATATAGTAATTTATCATCCTTCCCAATAGTTTACATATTATTGATGTTAGGGTGCTGGCCTGTAGTTGGAGACTAAGTATCTTGACCATGTTTTGAAAATTGGTACCACGTCAGCTTTTTGCCAATCAGCTGGTACCATTCCAGTCAGTAAGCTGTCCTTAAAGATTAGGAATAATGGTCTAACCATGACCTAGCTAAGTTCTTTGAGAACTCTCTGGTGTAAGCCACCTGATCCTGGCTATTTTTTCACATTACGTTTTTCAAGTCTCTTTTGAACACTGGCTTCTGTGAGCCACAAGGTTACAACCCATGCTGTGTTGCTAACAATATTGTCTTGTTTATTATACCCCTTGAGGAGAAAAAATGTATTTAAAATAGTATTTAACACATTTGCCTTCTCCCTGTTACTTGTAACCATCTTCCCCTAATTACCCTTTATGGGGCCAATATGTTCTTACTTTGTCTTTTTACTATTAATATAGTTAAAACATTTTTTTTACTCTCCTCTTCTATGCATCCCTTTTGGCTGCCATGATCGGGTGCTTACATTTCTTTTTGCATTCTTTGTTGGAATGGTGATGATGTCCCCTCGGCCTTATATTATTTAAATGACAGTTTTTTTCTCTTTAATATGCCTCTTTACACTCGGATTTAGCCATCCAGGTTTAACCTTAGTTCTTTTATATTTGTTGCCTATTGGAATACACTGACTAATGCCATTAATTAGTATGTTCTTAAAGCACTCCCACTTTTCCTCTGTGTTTTGTTTCTAGAATATCTTCCCATTTAATGTCGTGAAGTATGGAGCACAGTTTATTTAAGTTGGCTCTCTTGAAATCTAATGTTTATGTCCTACCCTCATGTATTGTTTTCCTATGATTTTCTATGATTTGTTTCCCAAGTTATCTCTCACTTCCACATCCACCATTATATCTGTGTTGTTTGTAATTAGTAGGTCAAGCAGAGCCTTGTTTCTAGTTGGGGCATCCACCAACTGACGCAGGACACTGCCCTTAAAGACATTTAAGAAATGACAAGCCTTAGATTAGTGAGCAAGTTTCATTTGCCCAGTCTGGGTAATTGAAGTACACTATTATAATCACATTGCCCTGCTTTGCTGCCATTTCTAACTGTGAAAGGAGATTGGTCATCTCTTCATCCTTCAGGTACCTGTAGCATACGCCCGCCATTCATTTTCCTTTTCTTTCTTCCCTTTGAAGCTCCAGCCACAAGAATTCCACTTCCTCCCTTGCCCCATTAGTAATGTTATCCCATTAACCAGCAAATCATTCTTGATGTACATGCACGCCCCTCCCCCTCTTCTACCTACCTTGTCTTTTTAATACAAGGAATACCCCTAGACAGTCGTAAGCCAGTCATATGAGCTGTCAAGTCAGGTCTCTGATACTCCCACAAAGTCAAATTCTTCCTCATATATCAGTATTTCCAGTTCTTCCATTTTATTCACCAAACTCCTAGCATTTGTGAACATGCCTTTTAATTATGTACCAGCACATATTATTTAATCATATATAATCTTAAGTACTCCAATTACATTATCAACACTGACTACAGCAGCACCTTGTGCCCCTAATGCATTGCCTGGAATAGCTTCCTCTGATCCTTCCCCCTTCATCTAGTTAAAAGGTCTTTTAACTTTTTGGCCATCTTCTCCACCAACAGAGCTACACCCTTCCCATTTAGGTGCCTTACGTCCCTACTATAACCAACTGAAAAGCCAGCCAAGTTCTCCATGAACCCAAAAACCTCCTTCCTACATCAACTCCTGCCACTTTTAAGTTCCCTAAGCTCTTGCTGCCTCCCTAGTGTGGTTTAAGGTATAGGCAGTATTTCTGAGAATACTGCCTAGGAGGTCAATTTCTTCAATATAACGGACCTCCTAAGTTCCTGAAATCATTTTTCAGGATGCTCCAACTTTTTCTAACATTGTCATTGGTATCAATACGTACCATTACCACTGGGCCCTCCCAACAATCTGTCCATCTGATCCACCGTATACCGAACCCAAGGTGGTCTGCTCCAGCAATGACACTCCTAAGTCGATCTCTTTCCCAGCAAATGACTGGGGACCCGAAGGCATCCGCAGAACGGTGTTTGTTAAAGTGGAACTTTAGTCAGAAAATTAAGTCCTGCTAGATCACTTCAGGCTGGCCCCTTTTGCAGGTATAGCTATGTAAAACATCAAAGTGCCTATACTGTTTAAAATCCAGTAATACACTGTCTTACCCTGCTCTTCATATGCTCAGTTGCTCTCTATTTTTAGGCACTGTGCCGAATTTGTAAAGGCCAATATGCTGACAGCCTAAAGTGTATCAAAACCTAATGCTTAAAAACCTGATTTGGCTCAACCATCACCCTATTGTAGATAATATATATACAAGTATATATCTACCAGCACGCTGGATCAATTAAGATCAACTTTATTAATCAACATATTACATCACAGGCGTGCACACAGGGTGTGCCGGTGTATTAGCATTATCCAGGGGCAGCACCAGGTGGGTGCTTGGGGGTGTCAGTGGCCAGAGTAAATGCCCCCATTACATTAAAGGCTAGGTTCAACTTTAGGAACATATTACACTGGTATTTAGGGTGTAACATAATATGCTCCTAATCAACTGTCTCCCACCACCAGAGCCTCCTCCATGTCACAGCAGGTGGCATTCATGTGTGTTTGAGCTTTAGGGTGCACACCCTAATGCAATAGGCTGCACACACCTATGAACAACATTAAAATGGTACCAAAACAAATAAAAAAAAAATTTTGTTATATTTTGATTAATAAAATTGATGTTAATTGATCCAGCGTGCTGGTAGATATTTACATTTATATATATTATCTGTATTATCCACAATAGGGTGATGGTTGAGCCAAATCAGGTTTTTAAGCATTAGGTTTTGATATTATTGTTTTGCCAATATGCTCCCATCCCCTCCCCATCTATCTTTTTGATAGAAACATATACATATATTTAGGTTTGAATAGGTAGTATCTTGAGGATATCTCTAGAAGTCTTACAGCCTAAAGAGTAACTGCTGCTCAGGGGCTGTGGACTTCAGCAAAATGGCAGCCTTTAGCAAGAAGTAACAGGAACAATTTGAAGCACACTAATTTTGGTAGCATAATTTTTAATGTGGAATGCACTGTATGTTCCTTGCTAAAGAACATTATTTTTATCAAGATGTTATGGGAAAGTTCCACTTTAAGGACCAGACAGCTCTAGCAATGACACAATGGGGTTGATTTACTAAAGGCAAGTGCAGTCACTGTAAATCCGAGGGGAAGATCTGAAATGAGTGGAACCTTTGCTGATTTTATCATCCAATCATGTACAAGCAAAAATGCTGTTTTTTATTTTCCTTGCATGTTCATATTATGGGTATAAGTATTCATGCGCTACCCCTGACAGATATTGGTGTTTAGAGTGACTTTATTGTATGTGTCCGCCCAATGTTCCATTATGTACAAATGTAAGACTTGTCACTGTTGTCTTGATTGCTCGCTGATACACTTGTTTATTGTATGATGTTTCATATATTTGTCAATTAAAAGTATTTGAAAAAAAAAAAAAAGAACAGTGTTCCAAGAAAAACACTTGCTACCCACAGTAAAATTTGGTGGAGGTTTCATCATGCCCTGGGGCTGTGGGGCCAGTGCCGGTACTGGGAATCTGGTTAAAGTTGAGGGTTGCATGGATTCCACTCAATATCAGCAGATTTTTAAGAATAATGTTGAGGAATCGGTCACAAAGTTGAAGTTACGCTGGGGCTGGATATTTCTACAAGACAACGACCCAAAACACTGCTCAAAATCTACTCGGGCATTTATGCAGAGGAACAGTACAATGTTCTGGAATGGCCATCCCAGTCCCCAGACCTGAATAACATTGAACATCTGTGGGGTGATTTGAAGCGGGTTGTCCATGCTCGCAACCATCAAACCTAACTGAACTGGAGATGTTTTATAAGGAGGAATGTTCCAAAATGCATTCATCCAGAATACAGACACTCATTACAGGCTATAGGAAGTGTCTAGAGGCTGTTATTTCTGCTAAAGGAGGCTCTACTAAATATTGATGTGATTTTTCTGTTGGGGTGACCAAATTTATACACCTGTCTAATTTCGTTTTGATGCATATTGTGCATTTTCTGTTAATCCAATAAACCTCATTTCACTACTGAAATATTACTGTGTCCTTCAGTTATTTGATAGATCAAAATGAAATTACTGATCCAAACACCCAAATATTTATAAATGACAATCATGGAAATTGTCAGGTTAGCATACAACTGTACATGCCCGCTCTGTGTGTCCATTGACACACAGAGCGTGGTTCAACCCCGCCACCTGCTTCATCCTCACTAGCTGTGATTGACAGCAGTCAATGGCTCCTGCTACTATGCCTGAGCCAATGAAGAGTGACAGAACCAAAAGAGCCTCTGCTCTCATGCACAGAGGGTTTTTTATTTTATTGCAGAGAACACCTCCATTTCTAGGTCCACATCTTACCAGGTAGCCAACCTCATTAATTATTCTCAGCTCTTAGAGACCTTTTTATATGTAAGCTAATTGGTGCTCATGGCTCTTTATCTTACTTTTTCTGCTGTCAGAGCCTGCTGCTGGATGAAAAGGCTGATTGCTGATAGATCACTAAAGTGTACCAAGACTGTCAAGTTTCTGTTCAGGAATCAGAAGTTACTGGCTCAAATGAGTAGATTTTTTTTTTTTTTTTTTTGCTGTACAAAGCCCTCCTGCACTGAAACTATGTTTGTTTATTGCCTTGCAGAATACAAATGCAGGGTAAACCTGCTCGGACTATTCTTGGGTGTCCCTGACTCATGCATGATTTAACACTGCCACTAGCAGTTGAGCATGGGAAGAAGAGTTTTTGAATTCTCTTAATGGCTACTGTATTTGAATGGGGAACGTGCAGAAGATTTGTTAAGAACATGACATTTCGCTAAACTTTACACTTCTATTCTAAGCATGTCATTGTTGCACATTATTTTGTAACATGCTGATTGCTAAAGGATTAAACGACTACATATACAGAACAGACTGCTCTCTCCCATTGACAACGAATGCTTTCAGAAGTGCAAAGGGCATGTTTCATACTTGCTAATGCCATTTACAAAGTGGAAGCACATCACTGTTTATGCAGAAAAGCTGAATAAGAGGGGACTCCCATAGGACAAGGTTATCAGTGGGTAGTATTGGTTAGAATTGTTAGGCTATGCTAAATGATTCACGTCTGCTCTTTTCTCTTAATTCAGCACAACATGATATTTCAGAATTTGAAGATCTGCAGAGCTGTAATTGCTGCCGTAGAGAGAAAAGGATGAATCCAAAGGAGGCAGATTTTTCCTTGCTATCAATTTATCAAGCTTCCAATGCTAAGGATACACAATCTGAGGGTGATTAACTTCTCTAAATTTTGGTCCACAAATAAATGGCACTATTTTATTAGGCAGTTTGACTAAGGTACCGTTCAATATAGTAACTGGATGAATTACGCTAGAAGTTCAATTAGATTCTATTAGCTCACATACATATAATACATGTATATGACATGAATATCCCTTAAGCCGCACATTGAAGAAAGCCCACTCGTGATGGTATATGGTACTCTCAGCCTGGCTCCTGCCAAGCCATGCTCTTAACGCATTTCACTATGCCCCTCAGACCTTAATCATGTGGATGAAAATCCCAAGCACAGGGGGTTTATGCATCATTGGTTGCCTCAATCAGTAAAGGGAAATATCAGGTGTGCATGAATCTGGCTGTAGTGCTCTCTAATGAAGTCAAATAACTGAGAAATACTGAAACCAGGGATTCAAAACACAAAAGGAAAAAAATCAAAATTAAACAAAAAGCAGTGATAGATGATGTAGCCTGAAATATAATCCAAACACTATAAAAACAAATCTTTAATTAGTCACTAAGTAAAAACAACCGAAAGACATATTAAACACTTCAGATCTGCGCTATGCTCGATTGACGGCAACAGCACAGATCTGAATTGCCAGGCTCCAGACGCATTCTCACAACCCCCGGCGGTACGTGCCTGCCACACGCTGCAGGCCCGATGTCCGCCGGAGACCCGCGATCCCTTCACAGAGAGCCAGAATGGGGAACCGCCGATGTAAACACAGTGGTTGCCCACTCTGTAAGGGGGGGGGGGGGCATGACAGATCTACTGATCCCTGTGATCGGGATCATTGAGATCTACTATGTCCCTGTCAGCACCACCCCCATACAGTTAGAACACACACAGGGAACACAGTAAACCCCTTCACTGCCCCCTTATTGTTAACCCCTTCACTGCCAATGACATTTATACAGTAATCAGTGTCTATTTTTAGATCTGATCGCTGTATAAATGTCACTGGTCCCAAAAAAGTGTCAAAAATGTCCGACATGTCCGCTGCAATATCGCAGTCCTGATAAAAATTGCAGATCGCTGCCATTACCAGTAAAAAAATTAATAATAATAATAAAAGCGCCATAAACCAATTTCCGTAGTTTGTAGGTGCTATAACTTTTGCGCAACCAAATCAATATACGCCTATTGCGATTTTTTTTTACCAAAAATATGTAGAAGAATGTATATCGGCCTAAATTGATAAATACATTTGTTTTTTATTTTTTATTTTTGGATATGTATTATAGCAAAAAGTAAAAAAATTGTTCTTTTTTCAAAATTGTCGCTCTTTTTTTGTTTATAGTGCAAAAAATAAAAACCGCAGAGGTGATCAAATACCACCAAAAGAAAGCTCTATTTGTGGGATAAAAAGGACATCAATTTTGTTTTGTTACAACGTTGCACGACCAGGCAATTGTCATTCAAAGAGTGACAGGGCTGAAAACTGAAAATTAGTCCGGGCAGGAGGGGGGTTTAAGTGCCCAGTAAGCATGTGGTTAAAGAAAAAAAAAGTTTTTATATACAAATCAAAGACTACATATATAACTAAAGGCAACACTTTTTTCTTCATTTTAGATAGTGTAGGGTAAGGTTCCCCTAAGGTTTATGCCATCTGTGTCCTATAGGGGAGATTTCCCTTCACTTCTTGCCCCATAACAGAAACAGGAAGTGAGAGGAAATTCCACAGTGAGAATCCTGGGATGTCATTAGGGTCTCCAGAACTAGGGTCCTCATTGGAAGATTACTCCTCTTGTATAGGGTTGCCACATCATCTCTTTAATCCAGGACACATATGAATTACACAGGTTCCGAGGCTAACTTAATGCAGATAAGGCACCAAGTGAGTTTAATTGCCACCTTAATCAGCCAAAGAACCTGTGTAATTCATATGTGTCCTGGATTAAAGGGATGATGTAACAACCCTACTGTTGTACTGTTCTGATGTTAACCCCAAATTTGTGGATTTTCTTTCACTTTCACTTTTGATGGTAATGCTAATGGTAAACAGCACAATTAGAGGAAGCAAATCTCACAGGTTTTCAAATCCCTTTGTACTCTATCCAAAACTAAAAAAAAAAAGTTTTGCTTTAAGGCTCAGTTCACACCTATGCAATATGCTTTTGATTCATTTCTGCTGTGCTTTTTTCTCTGCATTTTTGCACACGCAATTTTACTGCAATTTTGCCACAATCCGTGTTTCACATTTTTTTATGGGGTTTTTTTGGTCAATTTGTTGTTGGGTGGATTAAAAAATACAAATCGCAGGAAAATCATGGCAAAAACACACTACATGCTTTTCTGCAGATTCTCCATTGAAGTGTATTGAACCAAAAAATTATTGGTTTACGTTTAAAAAAGTCTCTGACCCTTTCCAAAAATGCAGCAGCTAGGAAACCATGTTAAATGAACTGTAGTGCGTTTCTGCAAAACGCACCAAAAAACGCATAGGTGTGAACCAGGCCTTAGTCACACTTTAGCCACTTCAATACTGGGCACTTTCATTCCCTTTCTGCTCAGGCCTTCAGTGCTGTTGCACTTTGAATTACAATTGCGCGGTCATGTAACACTGTACCCATATGGCATTTTTATAATGTTTTTTCACACAGATAGAGCTTTCTTTTGGTGGGATTTAATCACCACTGAGTTTTTTTATTTTTTGCTAAATAAACAAAAAAAGACCAAAAATTTGAAAACAAAAAACGTGTTTTTCTTTGTTTCTGTAATAACATTTTGCAAATAAATCATCATTCTTTATAAATTTAGGCCATTCTGTATCCTACTTCATTTCTTTGGTGAAAATAACCAAAATCAGTGTTTATTATTTATTCAGTAGGAAAGTTATAGAGTATAAACTATGATACATACAGTGATCTGTCATCGACTGTGTCCGGTGGACATCGCCAGTGACAGATTGCGCCTTAGCACGACCCATGGGGAGCGTGTAAGGCGCATTCAGGGAGGACGTCATATGACGTCCACCAGGACTGATGAAGGTCACGTCCGGCCTATAGTCAAATGATAGTAAAGGGTTGGGCGCAGCCTCTGGAGCCCATAGAAGGATTTGTAACTCTAGGGGCCCACTCTTGTAAAGCCATCACACTTTTAACCATGACAAAAAGTAACTTGTATCTATAACACAATACTTACAAACATATTCAGAGAGAGGAAGGCCAATAATTGGTCAAGCAAGTATTGCTAAGTATGATGAGGATAATTACTATTGGTAAAGAGCTGAAATCATTGCTTTACACGGTCCCCAAGTTGTTTTGTAGCATTTAACCAAGACAAGAATAAAAATGTGTCCTCCAGTTCCCTTGTCTCATCATTATATGCATGGAATACCATAACCAGCACAAAAAAAGAAAAATTGGGATGAGTTTGATAGAAAGAGAGCTGCCAGTATTTATAATTTATGTAAAAGGTAAAATGATGATAATGATCTGATATAATTGTATAACAAAACCAAGAGCTTGAAGCAAGCTTAATTCTTGTAGGGTCTACAGGAGACAACTTGGCATTATATCTCACATTAAATGCATTCTTTATTCATATTCAAAAACATGAAATTACTAACACAAAAACACATATAAAATATAATTGACCAATTATTAAAAACAACAACAGCTGCAAAAACCTTCCTCATGCCAGCATATGATAAACTATATATGAATCACATTGTACTGGGATATTATTTCCTCAAAGTCTCCTCATTATTCCACAAAAAATGGTATTGTGGATGTGCAGTGTCTCTTAGACCGCAGGTCCTCTCTCTCATTATATCCCATCTAGTACTGCTAATAGAACTTAAGATTTTTAAGGCCCCTTTCACACTTGTGAGACTTGTCCTGCGACTTTAGACTGCAAAGTCGCATGACAAGTCATTCCCCATGATTTCCAATGACAACCATTCATATATGTATATATATGCGAGTTGAGGTCCATAGACCTCAAGTTTGCACAGGCATTCCCTGAAATCACGTCAAAATCGCATCAAAATCGTGCCTGTAAAATCACGTCCATATCGCGCGGCTTTCATGTCGGGGCAGTGTGAAAGGGGCCTAAGTGAAAAAAATAGGAGAAGGTGCAGACTCAGAATTCAATAGGACCAAGTGTCACAGAGAATCCAAAGTGTCCATCAATTGAGGGGGCTTTTTTTTTTTTTTTTGTTGGAAGAGAAGAGAAGGGCTATCTGTGTTTATATCCGTGTATAAGATATGTCCACCAGGTAACACACATCCATAATGCACAGGTACACAGGCTCAATTAGTTACTTTCCTCCACTTCTCAGATAGCAACAACTTTCCATTCTCAGGGGTCACTGTGTGTCATAGAGTAAGCACTCCATGTGGCATAGCATATTGCTGCATTTATAAGGAGACACCAGCCATGAAGTACAGTTCAATGCCAACACTCCTCTTAGCAACCATAAGGATACTTAGCAATCAGTTTTTTCAGTACAAATCATGTGGTCCTGTCCACCCTAAAAGTATGTGTCAACATTCCATGTGGTGTAAAATGTTGCTGCATATACAGGTGCTGGTCATATAATTAGAATATCATCAAAAAGTTGAATTATTTCACTAATTCCATTCAAAAAGTAAAACTTGTATATTATATTCATTCATTACACACAGACTGATATATTTCAAATGTTTATTTCTATTAATTTTGATGATTATAACTAACAACTAAGGAAAATCCCAAATTCAGTATCTCAGAAAATTAGAATATTACTTAAGGCCAATACAAAGAAAGGATTTTTAGAAATCTTGGCCAACTGAAAAGTATGAACATGAAAAGTATGAGCATGTACAGCACTCAATACTTAGTTGGGGCTCCTTTTGCCTGAATTACTGCAGCAATGCGGCGTGGCATGGAGTCAATCAGTCTGTGGCACTGCTCAGGTGTTATGAGAGCCCAGGTTGCTCTGATAGTGGCCTTCAGCTCTTCTGCATTGTTGGGTCTGGCATATCGCATCTTCCTCTTCACAATACCCCATAGATTTTCTATGGGGTTAAGGTCAGGCGAGTTTGCTACCCAATTAAGGACAGGGATACCATGGTCCTTAAACCAGGTACTGGTAGCTTTAGCACTGTCTTCAGGTGCCAAGTCCTGTTGGAAAATGAAATCTGCATCTCCATAAAGTTGGTCAGCAGCAGGAAGCATGAAGTGCTCTAAAACTTCCTGGTATACGGCTGCGTTGACTTTGGACCTCAGAAAACACAGTGGACCAACACCAGCAGATGACATGGCACCCCAAACCATCACTGACTGTGGAAATTTTACACTGGACCTCAAGCAACGTGGATTGTGTACCTCTCCTCTCTTCCTCCAGACTCTGGGACCCTGATTTCCAAAGGAAATGCAAAATTTAATTTAATCAGAGAACATAACTTTGGACCATTCAGCAGCAGTCCAGTCCTTTTTGTCTTTAGCCCATGGAGGCGCTTCTGATGCTGTCTGTTGTTCAAGAGTGGCTTGACACAAGGAATGCGACAGCTGAAACCCATGTCTTGCATACGTCTGTGCGTAGTGGTTCTTGAAGCACTGACTCCAGCTGCAGTCCACTCTTTGTGAATCTCCCCCACATTTTTGAATGGGTTTTGTTTCACAATCCTCTCCAGGATGTGGTTATCCCTATTGCTTATACACTTTTTTCTACCACATCTTTTCCTTCCCTTTGCCTCTCTATTAATGTGCTTGGACACAGAGCTCTGTGAACAGCCAGCCTCTTTTGCAATGATCTTTTGTGTCTTGCCCTCCTCGAGCAAGGTGTCAATGGTCGTCTTTTGGACAACTGTCAAGTCAGCAGTCTTCCCCATGATTGTGTAGCCTACAGTACTAGACTGAGAGACCATTTAAAGGCCTTTGCAGGTGTTTTGAGTTAATTAGCTGATCAGAGTGTGGCACCAGATGTCTTCAATATTGAACCTTTTTCACAGTATTCTAATTTTCTGAGATACTGAATTTGGGATTTTCCTTAGTCGTCCGTTATAATCATCAAAATTAAAAGAAATAAACATTTGAAATATATCAGTCTGTGTGTAATGAATGAATATAATATACAAGTTTCACTTTTTGAATGGAATTTGTGAAATAAATCAACTTTTTGATGATATTCTAATTATATGACCAGTACCTGTATAAGGAGACGCCAGCCATGAAATACAATTCAATGCTCACACTCCTCTTAGCAATCATAAGAATACTTAGACAACAGTTTTTTTTCCATTGAAGAACATGTGGCCAATCCATCCTAAAAGGAGACTTGGGGGGCTTTCCCCAGAGTGCTGGAAATGAGGGGGGGTCTGACCACTTTCACCAGTCACGCTGGCCTGATTTGCCTATAAAGTATTCTTCCCTAAATGGCTACAGTTTGCGCCAAAATGGCGTAACATCATGACACACACACAGCACCATAGCGTTGTCATGCACACTGTGATGTCACAGCTAACATGGAGTAATGATGTCATCGCTCATGCGCTATACCAAAAGGCTGCCATATTGGCTAACTTGATTACACTGAATAACTGCTTGAGCAACGACACAAAACAATTTAACATGAAAGTATAAATAATAGGCAGTACCCAGGAACTTTTAGGGCCGGTTCACATAGGGGCAACTTGCGCTCTGACTTGTTTTGCCCCAAGTCACCCCAAGTCGCTTGACATCTGAAATCCCATTGAAGTGAATGGGAGCCATCTTAATGTACACTACTGAAGTCGCTCCTCCAAAAAAGGTTCCTGTACTACTTCCAGGCGACTTCTATCCGACTTGTGCCCATAGAATTCAATGGAAGTCGCCTCCAAGTCAGATCCCCATCTATACTGAAGCGATTTTACAGGAAAAAGAAAAGAATATACCAAGACAACCCCTTTCCTCCCTTCTCTGATTGGCCACAGGCAAAATCGCCTGGCATGGAGTCGCGATGTAAGTTGCCCGAAGTCGCGCTAAAGTTGAGGTAGAATTTGCCTAGCAAAGTCGCGCCGAAGTCGGATCACCCCTGTGTGAATACGGGCTAAACCCTCAAAATGTCAAAAAGAACTTCGAAGTAACAAAGCATTATAAATCAAAACAATATGTGTTAACAATAATTATCTCATTAAATACAATACTCGAATATGGATTTCATTTATATTACTAAATACCAAGCTATCCCCTACTTGACCCGCTATCTACATTTCCAAAAAGTCAAAATAGAAAAAAGAAGAAAAAAACAGAAGGTCAGACTCTTACACAAATCATATTACATTTTCAAAAGTGGGGACACTGTTACACAAATCATATTACATTTTCAAAAGGGGGAATAAAGTAAAACTGTCATTCAGACCAGGGGGATTAGTTGCCCCCAATTCCCAAATCAACTTTGTTTCTTTTTGAAGTAGAACTTGATCAAAGTTGCCCCCTTCTGGGGCCTGGTTCCACTACTTCTAAAACCCAACCCTTCAGAGATCTCGTGTCCCTATTATGGGTCAGACATACATGTCTCGCCACTGGTGACTTTAGATGTTAAGTGGAAATTTCATACAAGTGATCTTTCAATCTTCTGCGAACTGTATGGATCGTCTTACCGATATAATAAGGGCCACAGACGCAGGTTAAAACATAAATGACCCTGATGACATTTGGCATGATATCTCTTTAAGGCAACAACAAAATTGTGAGAAAAATGCTCCTTGTCACATGATGTGTACAGGTCCCTTGGGGCCTGAGCTTGTAAATACCATACTCACCCACAAGGCGGAACTCTCAGTTAATTTTCACATGCCTGAGACTATTACAGGGTCTGGCTATGTGGTTACAAAAAGGCCATTTAGAAAGCTCTAAAAAGTAAGTTCAGTGAACTCAAAACAGATTTTACCATTCTCACAAATATAGTTGTTATATTTTAATTTTTACTAAGTCAGTTACTGAGATTAAGCATTTTAACTTGACAAAGATGGCCATCCAGCATTACCAATCCAAAAGTGAAAGCGGTTATAAGGGTCTGGCAATTATTAGTCTGTAAACACAAAGCAGACCCTCATACGTTGTCTCCCGACACTCCTTTGTGGCTCAACCCAATCCTCCCTGAGTTCAAATCCATTCCTGACCCAGTAATTTAGGCAACCCAGGGCATCAAGAAACTGGAGCATATCTGTGTGGATGGCACCTTGCTGTCTTTTGATGCCCTTAGGCAAAAGTTTGGGCTTACTAACCGCCACCTTTTTAGATTACTCCAGCTTTGTGCGTCGTTGTACCCAAACAAAATTGATGTCCTTTTTTTCCCACAAATATAGCTTTCTTTTGGTGGTATTTGATCACCTCTGTGGTCTTTATTTTGTGCGCTACAAACAAAAAAAGAGCGACAATTTTGAAAAAAATATATATTTCTTTTACTTTTAGCTATAATAAATATCCCAAAAAATTTTTAAAAAAAAATAATTTATTCCTCAGTTTAGGCAATATGTATTCTTCTACATATATTTGGTATAAAAAAATCGCAAGAGGCCTATATTGATTGGGTTGCACAAAAGTTATCGCGTCTACAAACTAGATAGTTATAGAATAAAATAGAATAGATTTATGGCATTTTTATTGTTTATTTTACTTTTATTTATTTTTTTACTAGTAATGGCGGTGATCTGCGATTTTTATCGGGACTGCGATATTGCAGCGGACAGATTGGACACTTTTGACATTTTTTTGGGACCAATGACATTATTACAGTGATCATGGCTAAAAACAGCCATTGATTACTGTATAAATGTCACTGACAGGGAAGGGGTTAAACTTTAGGGGGCGATTCAAGGGGTTAAGTGTGTTCCCTCACTGTGTTCTGTGTGGGGGGCTGGGCTGGCCAGGGCATGACAGATCTAATTGTTCCCGATTACTGGGAACAGTAGATCTGTCATATGTCCCCTGACAGAACGGAGATCCGCCGTGTTTAGCTTGGCAGATCTCCGTTCTGCCTCTTTAACAGGCCATCGCGGATCGCGGGTCGCCGGGCGGACCCGCCCGTGGGCACACTCACACCCGCCACTGCACAGCTACGGTTATTCACGCAGCAGTGCCACGCAGCAGTGCCAACCTGCTCCCGTATTATGACGGCGGTCAGTCGGCAACTGGTTAAAATTGCGGCCACTTGTGGAATGGCGCCAGACTTCAGTACTTAAAAATCTCTATAGGCGACACTTTAAACATTTTTACAAGTTACATGTTTAGAGTTATAGAGGAGGTCTAGTGCTAGAATTATTGCTCTCGCTCTAACGTTCACGACATATGTAACCTGTGTGTATCTGGCTCTGACACTAGCCGGTGCCTCACCAACCACTCACCTCACCGCACGTCCCTGAGTAACACAGGTGTAGAAGCCAGGTGGCAGCCATCAATCATCTTAGAAACATTCTGAAATTGCCCACAGTTGTAAATTTTAGTCTTTGACTACAAAAGGATCACATATCAACATCAGGGTACTTTGCGTAAATTTTATAAGACATGGTATAGATTATTATTATTATAATACAGGATTTAAATAGCACTGACAGTTTGCGCAGCACTTTACAACATGAGGGAAGAAAGTACAATTACATTACAATTCAATACAGAAGGAATCAGAGGGCCCTGCTCATTAGAGCTAGGCCCGGGTTTGTTAGTGCCAGAAACAGAGCTGACATTACCACCCCTCTAAGCATTTGTTACTACTAATTATTCACCATCTAATAACACAAACAGCTGAACTTTGATCCACTCATATTTAATGGATCATTAACCACTTTGTACCTGGGCCATTTTTGACACTTCGCTCCTACATATAAAAATCAACTTTTTCTTGCTAGAAAATTACTTAGAACCCCCAAACATTATATATTTTTTTAGCAGAGACCCTATAGCAGGGCTTGACATATGCCCAGGTTGTTGTCAGCCCCAGTGGCTAGCATGGAGGGGCTCAGACAGGCGCAATGTTGCCGGACGGATGGCAAGTGTTTTCTGATGCCGGAAGTGGGGAGTGGCAGCGCTGTGAAGGCAGCACTGTGAATGCCGGGTTAGGGCAGATGCGGGTCTGTAATGTAATAGGACGGGAGGGTCAGGGGAGGAGTGGAGCTGACAGGCCGGTCGGGGGAGGAACGGCGCTGATGGGCAAAGCAGAGCCACTGACAGGAAGTGTCCCCTGTGCAGCTCTCTTCTCCCTCCCACTGGGTGCAGGTCTATCGAGCTGTCTGGGAGAATCCCTGCAGTAGGAACCGGCAGCTCTGAATGGGGTCAGCAGTGGCCCCGAGCCGGTTACCACCTAGCAGAGGATCCCCCAGGTGCTCCGGTTCCCCCCTGGACAGGCTCAGAGTCAGGTCCTGCACATGACACTTCAGTGCCTAACCAGTGCAGCCTTACCAGTGTCCCATCAGTGCAGCCTCATCAGTGCCCCATCAGTGCAGCCTTACCAGTGTCCCATCAGTGCAGCCTTACCAGTGTCCCATCAGTGCAGCCTTACCAGTGACCCATCAGTGCAGCCTTACCAGTGTGCCATCAGTGCAGCCTTACCAGTGTCCCATCAGTGCAGCCTAACCAGTGCCCCATCAGTGCAGCCTCATCAGTGCTCCATCAGTGCAGCCTTACCAGTGACCCATCAGTGCAGCCTTACCAGTGTCCCATCAGTGCAGCCTTACCAGTGCCCCATCAGTGCAGCCTTACCAGTGCCCCATCAGTGCAGCCTTACCAGTGTCCCATCAGTGAACTTCACAGTACACGT
>BLSH010279713.1:1031826-1053239 GCA_018402905.1 Glandirana rugosa | reverse complement strand
TATATTTGATTTAAATTAATTGTATAAATGAACAGGTGTTCACCTACACACATAGATTTGTGCTTACATGTTACTCATTCACATCATCTCATATGTGGTTGCTGTTATGTATCTTAAAAATAGCAGCGGATGCTTACGCTCGTCCACCCTGGAATAGTATTTCCAGCTATGTAGTGACACCCTTAAAGGATATCCTGGTATCTGAAAATAGAGATGCATAGTATATAGGTGCCATTCCTTTTATTCTTCCTTTTATTTAAAAGGAATGGCACCTATATACTATGCATCTCTATTTTCAGATACCAGGATATCCTTTAAGGGTGTCACTACATAGCTGGAAATACTATTCCAGGGTGGACGAGCGTAAGCATCCGCTGCTATTTTTAAGATACATAAGAGCAACCACATATGAGACGATGTGAATGAGTAACATGTAAGCACAAATCTATGTGTGTAGGTGAACACCTGTTCATTTATACAATTAATTTAAATCAAATATATCATTAACTTAAAATCCATATACCCTTTTACATTTAGTGGTAACATATGTGTCCCCATGTTCAACAAATGCGGCCAAGGCGGGGTTGGGGGCCCTATAGCTCGGCGGTTGACGGTGGGGTGGTGGCACGTTGCCTGCAGGCGTGGGTGAGTACATGCATGCTAATATCGCCAAAAGACTTGTTGTTTCACGCAATATGTATTAATTAATGTATGTCTATACTTCTTAAATAGAAATTTAAGCTCCTGAGGAAGCGACCTCGAGTCGCGAAACATGTCGAGCCTTTGAATATATAACCTGCACCAAGACAATCAAGTGGATCCCCTATGGGCAAACATTATGTAGATTGGTGATGCACTGTGTGTATTTGTATTTGTATATGTACTAACCATTGTCCCATGAGGACCCTTGTATAAAATTGGTGTTGATGAAGGTTAATTTTATGGGTCAATACATTTGTAACGAGTACCATATAAATGTATATGGACTTAGTTTTTTAAGCTGATTCAATAAAAATCTTTTTTATTAAATACTTGTGTACGTGCCGATAAAGTCCATTTCTCCGTTCTATAACAAATCCCAAATCTATGCTATTAGGACGTGGCACATAATACTATATTTCTTTGGAGGTCCTTTTGGCCATCATAGGACACCCATAACCATTTACACCCCTTGTGACAGTATGGGGGTATGACAGGTTCTCTTTATAGAGAGATTTGGGGTCTATTAGACCCCAAATCTCTCGTCTGGCCCCCCATGTAGCTGATCAGACAGATATCAATCCGATCGGCTGCTTTCCTGGCTGCTGGTAGCCAGGTAAACAAAGGGGCATAACCGGAAGTGATGGACTACTCATCGCTCCTGGTTTCCAGGGTTACAGAGGGAGGGAAACAATGTCAGTTCCTCTCTCTCTGTACACGGCAGCCATCACCACCGGCCGCATCACTCCCGGCCTCTGTGATGGGTAAGGAGAGCCCAGGAGGGGGGTGGGATTAGCCACTTGGGTCACTTCTGCCTGCAAGAAAATCGCAAGCTGAAATGTACGTACCTTGGGTAGGAAGTGGTTAAAGAATAACTCCACTTTGGTTTGGAAAAAAAACATTCCGCTCTGGGTGATATATGTACCGTACATTGCAAAGAATTAAAAAAACAACTTGGTTGTAGATTCATACCTTTTTTTATTCTGATGAATTAGCAGGCTGTTTGTCTGTGGCCATGTGCAAAGAAAATGTGAATGGGGGCGATTTTATAATTATCAATCAGCTGCTGTACTTGCAGGGTTCCAATGAGCAAAGTGGCAGTGTCTGAATCCCTTTAGACATGAATTTTCTTTGGGAGTATCTCATCAAAAAATAGGATTTTTTGACTAACCGTAAAATCCTTTTCTCTGAGTTCATTGACAGATGCAGCAGGTCTTCATTACGCCTAGGTTTATGCCACCTTTCACTAGGAGTGGACTAGGCAGAACATCAGTTCAGCTAAAAAGCAGACACAGCCCCTCCCAGGGGGCGGTCCTCCTCGGTATAACCCCCTCCAGCTAGCTCAGCCATTCAGTTCGTAACAAGCAGTGCAAGCTCATAACCAACAGAGGGGTGGGTGCTGCTTCCGTCAATTAACTCAGAGAAAAGGATTTTACGGTAAGTCAAAAAAATCCTATTTTCTCTTTCGTTCATTGACGGACGCAGCAGCTCTTCATTACGCCTGGGGACGTCCCAAAGTAGTCTCAAAAGAGGGATGGGTAACGCAATAACAAACCTTCACCCAACTGGGGAACTCTCCATAAAGAAGAGGTACCTCACACAGCGACCTGCAAAACCTTGCAGCCAAAAGCAGCATCCGAGGATGCTGAAACATCAACTTTGTAAAACTTAGTAAAGGTGTGCACTGAGGACCATGTAGTCGCTCTGCACACTTGAGAAACCGACGCCTGATGTCGGAAAGCCCAGGAAGTGCTAATCGCCCTGGTAGAGTGAGCCGTGACCGGAAATGGGGGCTCAAGACCCCATAAGGCATACGCATGGGTCACTGTCTGTCGAATCCATCGAGAAATGGTGGGCGATGAGGCCGCCAAGCCCTTGCGTGGTCCATCCACCACAACAAAGAGCGCATCCGACCTCCGAAAGGGGGCCATGGTCGCCAGATACACCCGCAGAGCCCTAACCACATCCAAGGAATGCAAGGCAATCTCCTTAGGATGGGACGGGCGCGGGCATAGTGAAGGAAGGACAATGCCCTTGTTAATGTGGAAAGAAGAGACCACCTTCTGCAAGAAGCAAGACAGGCGCAAGACCGCCTTATCCTTGTGTAGGACCAGATACAGAGACCTACATGACAGAGCCGCCAACTCTGACACCCGCCTGGCGGACGTGATGGCTACCAGGAAAGCCACCTTCTGCAAAAGCAGCTGTAAGGAAATTTCCCTGATATTTTCAGAAGGCGGCTTCTCAAGCCCAGAGAGGACCAGATTGAGGCCCCAAGGCGCCAAAGGCGTACGCACTTGGGGAATGACATGTCGAACCCCCTGAATAAAAGTGCGGATCAACAAATGCGTCGCCAAAGGACACTGAAAAGGCAGAAACCTGACGCTTGATAGTGCTCAACACCAGCTTATGGTCCAGGCCTTGCTGAAGAAAGGCCAACACCCGGGATACCGAAAAGGAACGGGGGTTCCACCCCCCCCTCGCACCAGGCGATATACGCTCTCCAGGTGCGATGGTATATCTTCCTAGAAGTGCACTTACGTGCCTTGAGTATGGTGGGAATCACCGAAGCGGAGACCCCCCGATCTCTCAAGACTTGGGATTCAATAGCCAGGCCGTCAAAGCCAGAGAGGGTAAAGCAGGGTGCAAGATGGGGCCCTGGGACAGAAGGTCCCTGCGAAACGGGTGACATCAGGGAACATCCACCACCATCCACAACACGTCGGCATACCACGGATGCTGAGGCCAATCCGGTGCTACCAGAATGGTTGGAATCCCCTCCGCCTCTATCCTGCACAATAGGCGCGGAAGCAGCCTGAGAGGGGGAAAGGCATAGATGAGCCGATACCGGTTCCACTGAGCCTCTACCGCATCTGCCCACAGATCCCTTGCTCTGCTCACGAAGGTCTGAACCTTCCGATTGAGCCGGGACGCCAGCAGGTCTACGTCTGGTGTGCCCCACTTTTGGCAAAGTTGTCGGAACACGTCCAGATGCAGGGACCACACTCCCTGATCCAACCTCTGTCGACTGAGGTAATCCGCTTGCCAATTTTCGACGCCCGGAATGTACATGGCAGAGAGAGCCGGCACGTGAAGCTCTGCCCACCGCAGAATGTGAGCCGCCTCCGATGCTGCCGCCGAGCTTCTCGTTCCGCCCTGATGGCATTGCCGTGGCATTGTCCGACTGGACTCTGACAGGGTGCCCTCGCAGCCTTCCCGACCAATGGGAGAGGCAATGCCTGATGGCCCAGAGTTCCAGCACATTGATCGGAAGACAACTCCCCTCTGGGGACATCAACCTCAGGACCCCCCCATCCGTTTAGGCTGGCATCTGTGGTTACTACTGACCACATCATGGGGAGGAACGACTTCCCTAGTCTCAAGGCCGGGGCCCTCAACCACCAACCACCAGCCTGACCAAACGATCCAGGGATAAGAGAGATTTGCCCCACAGCAGCAGAATCAATCGCTGCAGGGACCGGGTGTGACTCTGGGCATACGGGACCGCCTCGAAGGTGGATACCATGAGTCCCAGGACCCGCATACAAAACCTCAGAGAGGACCACCTCTCGGACAGCAGAGACCTCATCGCCTGCTGAAGCGTCTGCAGTTTTTCCGATGGAAGAAACACTCTCACCCTGACCGAGTCCAGGGTCAGACCCAGGTACTCCAGGCTGTGTGACGGGATCAGCACAGACTTCGGCCGGTTGATCAGCCATCCGAACTCCTGCAGGGTGTACAGTGTGATGGCTAAATCGTCCCTCAGAGCTGAGGCCGACTCCGCTCGCAGAAGCAGATCGTCCAGATACGCCAGTACTGCGATGCCCCTCTGCCGTAACAGAGCCAACACCGGGGCCAAGAGCTTGGTGAAGACCTGGGGGGTCAAGGCCAGGCCGAATGGCAAGGCCGCAAACTGGTAGTGGTGTTCCCCCACCGCGAAACGCAGAAAGCGCTGGTGCGAGGCACATATGGGGACATGCAGGTAAGCATCCTTGATATCCAAGGAAGCCAGAAAATCCCCCTGGCGAAGGACCGCCACCACCGAGCGGACTGACTCCATTCTGAATTTCCGCCCCCGAACAAAAAAGTTGAGCGCCTTCAGATCCAGAATGGGCCGGACCCCATCCTTCTTTGGGACCACAAACAGGTTGGAGTAAAACCCACGGAAACATTCCGCGGCCGGGACCGGGATGACCACCCCCTGGCTGAGCAGATCCTGCACAGCCCCCAGCAGGGCCAACCGTCACCCCGGGGGAAGCCTCAGATTGGAGACACGGAATTCTATCTTGTACCCTGACGAAACCACCTCGCGCACCCAGGAATCTGAAATGCGTGAGGTCCATCTTTCGATCGAACTCCAGTAGGCGATCCCCCACCCGAGCGACGGGTGGGGGCAACCCATCATGCAGAGGAGGACTTCTCATCCGACTTCTCTTGCTTACGCTGCCACGGTCGCTTCTGACCTCCTGCAGTAGTCTCGGTGGGCTGGAAGCCCTTACCCGCCGAACGGGGGGCACGAAAAAACTTTCTCTGACCTGAGAACGAGGGGCCCAGCTTGCGACGAGGCTCCTTACCCTTCTTAGGCTCGGGGAGAAAAGTACTCTTACCTCCCATAAGATCCTTAATGATCTCATCCAAGGAAGCTCCGAAGAGGCGCCCTCCCTGAAAAGACAGGTCCGTTAGCGCCTTTTTAGACGCCTGGTCCCCAGACCAGCACTTCAACAAGAGTACCCGTCTGATAACCACGGTGAAGGCGGACAATTTTGACAGTATGGGAGCTCCAGGGCCGCATCACAGATACCTGAGCCCCTGGGCGAGCTGATCAGTGAGCTCCACGGTTTCAGGCGGGACCTGCACCCCGCTCAACTCATGGTGTAACACAACTGCCCATTCCGTCAGGGCTTGCGCCACCAGCGCAGACGCCAGTGCCGGCCGCATGGCCGACCCTGCCAGTACAAACATGGCCTTGGCAACTGCCTCGGTCCTCCTGTCAGCCGGATCCTTAAAGGACTGCGTGCCTTCCACAGGAATAGTGGTTGCCTTGCTCAGATGGGACACCGGTGGGTCGACCTTGTGGGAGACCCACTTTTGCGCCATACTATCCTCAAAGGGATATCGCACAGCAAAACGTTTTGGTAAAGGCAAAGAGCTCTGCGGCCGTTGCCATTCCTTGTACACAAACTGATCAAAGTAGGGTACATAAGGAAACACTTTTGGGACCCGGGCAGGCTTTTGCGAACCAAAAACCAGAGCAGTCTCCTGCGACGCTCCCACTGTCCCCAGCCTCAGCTTCTCATGAACAGCTGAAATTAAGGAACCCACCAGAGCCCTTTCATGTGCAACGGTGGGCCCTGAGAAATCTTCCTCCCCATCAGAGGAATCCCGGAGCTTCCCATACGACAGCTCGAGGGGGGTCCCTGTCCTGGTGCACCCCCCCTCAAGATCCGAGTCCTCCCCAGAGGAAGGAGGGGGCGGCCATCTCTTTACCGCCCTGCGGTCACGGTCCGACTCCACCCAGGAGAGAAGAGACTCCAGGACTGTAGTCAGAGTGGCCAGAGGAACCACAGGTCCCAGCACACCCTCAGTCTCAACGGAGGTCCCTGACATGGAAGCACTAGCTTCAGCCACCATTGTGCCACCCACACCGGACACACACGCCACCCAAAGAGGCCTAGGCACCGGAAACAGGCGCACCCCCACACCCCAGGAGGACTGACCCATGGCCCGCACCCTGCCCCAGGAGAAGCGCTGCTTAAAGCTGCTGAAGTCTGCCTTACAAGCTCCGTAGCGCCGCTGCTGCACCCACGTGTCTCTAATGTGCTTGTGTAGTGAGGAAGAAGCACAGGGACCGCCCACCCACTGTAGCCGTACAGCCTAATGCTCGGCCGGCCAACCAAAAATGGCCGCCGCGCACACTAGAGGCCAAAGCATGCGGTCGGCTACCGCAAATGTACCATGCGGCCGGATACAGTAAAATGGCGGCCGGTCCATAAAAAAATGGCGCCGACCGCCGCACAAGGCGGCCCCCGAAGCGGCCGAGGGGGGGAGAGGTACCCCCCAGCGGCGTTACCGGCCCCCAGAGGGGGTCCCCCACTGGGGGGAGAGAGGGCAGTGTGGACAGCACCTGAGACGATAAGGGAGGGGGGCGGGGGGAGAGGGATGGAGGAAGGGAGCACCAGCCAGACACCCCAGGGGGGAACCCGCCTGCCCCCCCACACCCGGCAGGAGCGTACTTACCCATCCAGATGGGTGAAGCCGGGATCCCACCCGAGACAGACCTGCCTCCCTGTCTATCATTACAGGGGGAGCTGTCGGCCGAAGCGACACCCGTGATGCGGGCCTGAACACCCGGTCTTAAGTGTGCTGGCGTGACGTTTAACCCACAGGCCGCCCCGCACGGAACGGGGCCTGACACGGCTGACCCAGCGCGTAGCTACAGTCGGCTCGGTCCGATGGCCGAACTGGGGAGACTCCCTGGATCTAGGATATCCAGTCTGTCACCCAGTCGGCTACTTGATTGCAGTCTTCATCAGAAGAAAATCTAAAAATTTCTTGAGAAAAACATTGGGGAACCACAGGTCCCAGCAGGGAGCCCAGTCCTACTCCTTGCACTAGGCAGTAAAAACTGAATGGCTGAGCTAGCTGGAGGGGATTATACCAAGGAGGGCTGTGTCTGCTTTTTAACTGAACTGATGTTCTGTCTAGTCCACTCCTAGTGAAAGGTGGCATAACCCCAGGCGTAATGAAGAGCTGCTGCGTTCGTCAATGAACGAAAGAGAAATACATTTTATATTGCAGAGGATGCCCAAAATCTAACTTCTATCTCACTGCAGACTTCTGGGAAAATCGGTAAACCAATCGCACAAGCAGGAAATTACATTGCGGGGGGGGGGGGGGGGCGCACCATCTCTGTACATAATGTCTCCAGATTGCCATATTGTGTTGCATTTTACAGAAAATCACAGCACTGCAGACTGAAAAAGAAAGGTACGTTTTTTAAAACATTCAATTACAATATGACTTACTCTGTGATGGGACTTCTTTGTCACAAAACCTTTCTGGGTGGAGATGAGGGGTTTCATCAACAAAGCTACTCAGCAACAGGTACCAGACAACTCAACAGTGCTTCAATGTCATGATGCCTGTTGATATATGTTGGCTCTCACAAGTGGTCTTTTATGCCACATCTGTTAAATAATGAGGGTTTAATCCATTTGTTGTGAAAGTCTCCAAGGTCTCCTATGGCAAGGGAATGGTTATTTAAAGTACATGATATTATTGAGGCAGAAGACTGGATTAGAAGTCATGCCAAATGCTAACTATATGTAAACCTGCTCCCACCGCCATTCTAAGCCCTATTCTAACTATCCTGTAAAGGGAAGATGTCTATTTTTACCTATTCTGGGGGCACCCTGGTATGACCACATGATCTCTTCAGTGGCTGGCTTCAGTTAAAAGGAGAGATTGCTGACAATAGTTGCAGTGTCAATGTGGTGATGTCACCCCTAGGCTTACTATGGAGCATCCATTGTCGGCTATCCCTCCTCTACATTGAAGCTGGTGCTGGGAGCCGGTCATGTGACTGGACCAGAGCACTCTCAAAATAGGTAAGTACAGACATCTATCCTTTATAGGGTAGTTAGGATAGGCATAGCAGGGGGGGTTGAAGCATGTTTAAGTATGGTTAGTATTTGCTTGGACTTCCATTTTACGTTGAAAGACAAATATGACCACTTCTAAAGACTTTGGGTTATTTGGATCAAAGTGGTTCTAAAGGCGAAGGGTTTTTCATTCTCTGCAATAAGGTAAAAACCTTCAGTATATAGCTCCCCCACCCCTTATACTTACCTGATCCCAATCTCGATCCAGCGATGTGCACAAGAGCAGCTCTCTCATCTCTCAATCCTCACTGCCCCAGACATAGCCAATGACTCCCACTGCTGTCAATCACAGCTAGTGAGGAGGAGGCAGGGCGGAGCCAAGCTACGCTCTGTGTGTCTTATGGACACTCAGATCTGGCTTCAGGAGTGAGCATGTAAGAGTGCCCTTATAGGAAGCAACTTGCTATGGGGGCACTCGGCAGGGGGAGGAGCAATTTCAGCTTGACATGTTTCTCAGTGAGCCGCTTCATCAGGAGCGCACTTGGGTGCAGTACAGTACTGTGCAAACATTTTAGGCAGGTGTCAAAAAAAAATGCTGTAAATTAAGAAAGCTTTCAGTTAATAGTTTATTTTTAGTAGTTACCAAAATAAGTAAAAAAAAATTAACAGAAGAGAATTCCAAATCAAATCAATATTTTGTGTGACCACCCTTTACCTTCAAAACAGCATCAATTCTTCTAGGTACACTTGCACACAATTTTTGAAGGAACTTATCAGGTAGATTATTCCAAACATCCTGGACAGCTATCCACAGATCTTCTGTAATCGAAAGAATAAACACTCCAGTGCTCAATCATGGTGCTCTAGGAGATACTAGGGTGTGCAATGTTTCTTCGGGTGCAGCCCTCCACAAATCTGGAAATCTCTAATCAACTGAAAAAAACACAAAAATGAGCGCAAGACCTCGTGCATTATCACCATACAAATAATTAAATTCCAAATAACAAATATATACTCACAAACATAAAAGATCAACAGGCTTGTAACTTATACAGTATGCTTCAGCCTTGGGTGGTAAGTCCCACCACGAATACAAGCCTGCTGATCTTTTATGTTTGTAATTATCCATTTGTTATTTGAAATTTGGTAAATTGTATGGTGATAATGCATGAGAGTTGCGCTCTCTTGAGTGTTTTTTTACAGATCTTCTGTGGATGTATCCTACCTAAAATCCTTCTGTCTCTTCATGTAATCCCAGACGAATTTCATGATGTTGAGATCAAGGCTCTATGTATGCCAAACCATCACTTCCAGGACTGCTTGTTTAGCTTTACGCCAAAGATAGTTCTTAATGACACTGACTGTATGTTTGAGTTTGTTGTCCTGCTGCTGAATACATTTAGGGTCGATCATACACCTCCCTGATGGTATCACATGACCAGGGCCGGGGCCCTACCATGGGTCCCAGGTGGCACTTTAAGAGGGGCGGCAGCTAGGGTGACCACCTGTCACAGGCATGCATTTGGCAGCTCCTTCCCGGTATTGTCCCGGATTGCTCCCAGGGCTGATCTAATGCCCCTGACGGCGCCGCTTTGCTCACTGTCACGGCCGCTGGCTCACTGCCCAACTGGTTGCTAGCCATCTGCTGCCTAGCATCTAGCAACCAGTGACATCACCAGAGAGAGCAAAGCAACAGCATTCAGAGCGGAGGAGGATTTAACTTCCTCCTCCCCTGCTCCTACTGCTTCGCTCTACACACCGCCTCCTCAATCTTCAGGTCCCAGCATGAACTTCAACCCGAGTGATGTGTGTCCAGGGTGCCCCCTTCTCTCCTCCTCCCCAGGGAGAGGCAGCAGCTTTAGGTGGGTAGACACAACCTGGTGGCGCACTCCATGTCCCGGACCTGTGCACCATTTGCCTCATTTACTGCTTTTTACTTGCAGTGTTTTACTCTCTCTCTCCCGCCCATAACTCTGCCTCCTCCTTCCTTGGTATGCAGCACTGTTCGGGTCTCACTGAGCCAGGCTGAAACTAGTGGACATGTGCAGGCCTGCACCTTTCACAGGGCGCCGCCGCGCCAACTTCCACTTACCTCCACAGGTAAAATGTGATCTCTGTTGTCTGCTGCAGCTACACTTCCTTCCCCCACAATCTCTCCACCATGTACAGGAGAGCCATTTCTGTGGGGGGGAGGGGCTTTGATGGTAAAGAGGGGGTCTTTCTGTGGGGTGGGGGCTTTGATCGCAAAGAGGGGGTCTTTCTGTTGGGTGGGGGCTCTGATCGCAAAAAGGGGGTCTTTCTGTGGGGTGGGGGCTCTTATCGCAGAGAGGGGGTCTTTCTGTATGGGCACTAGCTACACTACTACACTAGCCTGTCTGTATACTACACTAGCCTGCTGTCTTTATACTACACCAGCCTGCCTGTACACTACATAAGCCTGTATACTACACAAGCCTGTATACTACACTAGCCTGCCTGTATACAATAGCCTGCCTGTATACTACACAAGCCTGTCTGTATACTACAATAGCCTGCCTGTATACTACACAAGCCTGTATACTACACTAGCCTGCCTGTATACTACATTAGCCTGCCTGTATACTACACTAGCCTGTCTGTATACTACAACAGCCTACCTGCATACTACACAAGCCTGTATACTATATTAGCCTGCCTGTATATTACACTAGCCTGTCTGTATACAATAGCCTTCCTGTATACTACACTAGCCTGCCTGTATACTACAATAGCCTGAGGTCTGTATACTACACTAGCCTGCCTGTATACTATACTAGCCTGTGCGTATACTACACTAGCCTGCTGTCTGTATACTACACTAGCCTGCCTGTATATTACACAAGCCTGTATACTACACTAGCCTTCCTGTATACTACACTAGCCTGTCTGTATACAATAGCCTGCCTGTATACTACACCAGCCTGCCTGTATACTACACAAGCCAGTTTGTATACTACAATAGCCTGCCTGTATACTACACAAGCCTGTATACTACACTAGCCTGTCTGTATACTACACTAGCCTGCCTGTATACTACACTAGCCTGCCTGTATACTACACTAGCCTGTCTGTATACTATAACAGCCTGTATACTACACTAGCCTGTCTGTATACAATAGCTTTCCTGTGTACTACACTAGCCTGCCTGTATACTACACAAGCCTGTATACTACCCTAGCCTGCCTGTATACTACAATAGCCTGCCTGTATACTACACTAGCCTGCCTGTATACTACACTAGCCTGCCTGTATACTACACTAGCCTGTGCCTGCCTGTATACTACACGTGCCTGCCTGTATGCTACACTAGCCTGTCTGCATACTACACCAGCCTGCCTGTATACTACACTATCCTGTATATATATTACACTAGCCTGTCTATATACGACACTAGCCCTTAACCTAGGTTCAGACTTATGTGTTTAGTGCAAAATCTGTTAATTTAGTTTTATTTATCATGATATAAAATAATGGATGTTGGGGGCCTTTTAGTGGGCATGATTTTTTTTTTGGGGGGGGGGGCAGCATTTCATTCTTGGAACCAGGCAGAACAATGTCTTGGGCCAGCCCTGTCCATGATGGATGGGTATCTATCTGCCTGTATTTCCCAGCATTGAGGACACCATTGATCCTGACCAAATCTCCAACTCTATTTGCAGAAATGCAGCCCCAAACTTACAAGGAACCTCCACCATGCTTCCCTGTTGCCTACAGCCACTCATTATTGTACCGCGGTCCAGCACTTCGCAAACAAACTGCCTCCTGCTAGAGCCAAATATTCTACATTTTGACTCATTAGTCCTGAGAACTTGCTGCCATTTTCTGCACCCCAGTTCCTATGTTTTCGTGCGAAGTTGAGTCACTTGTTTCCACATCAGAAGTATGGCTTTTTGGCTGCAATTCTTCCATGAAGACCACTTCTGGCCAGACTTCTTCTGACAGTAGATGTGGTGTACCTGGGTCCCACTGATTTCCACCAGTTCTCTGCTGATAGCACTGCTGGACATCTTGCGACGTTGAAGGAAAGTAAGCATGATGTGTCTTTCATCTGCTGCATTAAGTTTCCTTGGCCAACCACTGCGTCTGCTGTCCTCAATGTTGCTATGTTAACAATTGGGAATCCGACATGAATACACATCTAGAAGCTAAAGACTGGAAGGACATATGGTGCGCAACAAAGGCTGCAACACAAAACATAATAGCCTCTGAGGCAAACTACAAGGTACTCTTTAGGTGGTATCTGGTCCCTGCGTGGATAGCAAAATATCTAACCACATACTCCCCAGCTTGCTTCAGAGGCTGCCCTGATAAAGGGACACATCTCCACATCTGGTGGGAGTGCCCATTGGTACATAGATTTTGGGGTGACATATTCTCCATTATTTCCACTCTTACAGGCAAATCCCTTCAACCTATGCCCACTGTGGCCTTGTTCAACCACAAGCCCCCTGAAGTTATTCGCACACAATTCAAACTCTTGCTACAACTGCAGCAAAACAAACGATAGCAAGAGCCTGGAAGACACCATCCCTCCCAATCCTGGAAGATAAACACAGAGTTACTAAATCCATGATGCATGCTAAAATTGAGGCGACTGTATTAGGCACAATTCCTTAATTTGAATGCCTATGGCAGCCTTGGGTCCACCACTTTCTCCCATCAGACTTTGACGAAAGTCTGATGCTTCCTTAACTTCTTCTGTCTGAAAAGGCAGAGATTAACGTAGATTCTATCCAAACTGGAATGTCCCTCCTTTCGGCTTCCCTATTTTTTCTTCTGCGCTACTCTCTCGCGCTATCCTTTTTTCCTTTCCCTATTTTATTTTTTCTTTTGAATTTTTTTCTTTTTTCCATTAGTTAATGTTAGTGGAATACTAAGGGGAAACCTCCCCTCACCTATCTTCTGCACCCTGAGCATATACTAACGACAGGGTACAAACACCAACTAGTCTTCAAAATATGATACTATCTATTTCATAACAGGTTATAAGCTTTTTCTGATCTCTGTAACCCACCTAGTGATTACATACCTAATAATTATTCTGTATTGGTTATTTTGAGAAAGAATGTACCCTCGAGGTAAGCCGAACTCAACGCAAATGTTTACACTGCCTGCTCAGTCTCCTGTTTTTGTAGTCACCCTGTTTTGTATTGGGGAGTAGGTGACCCCACACAAAACCTTAATTCTTTATCTACTCTGTAACTTTCCTGGCTTTCTAGCCAGATTTGTTTTGTTAATTAATAATAAAACTTTTGAACAAGAAAAATCCTGCAGTGCAGTGTCATAGAAGAGGTCATGTGTCTAAAAGACAAACGCTCCCTTCCAGCCCTCTTAACTGCAAGAAAAAAACATGGGTTTATGTGTATAAGATTTACCCATAATTCCATGTTTTTCCCACACAGATGGGAGAATGAGAATCTGCAGCTGCTGAAAAGGTACAAGCTAAATCATATATTATTAGGCTATATGTTATAAGATAATAATTTATTATTTATCTACTTACTGTGAAATTACTGGTTTGAAGTTATAACTTCAAAAACTTCAGTAATTTGTCCATTAAGCCACCTGCTTGAGTACAGTTTTTGAAAATACAGTAAATTACCTTAAAAACAATATTTAATAATCATTTGTATATTACTTACTTATGGTAATTAACCCCTTGCCACCCAGGCCTATTCTGAAACTTCTCTCCTACATGTAAAAATCTTTTTTTTTTTTGCTAGAAAATTACTCAGAACCCCCAAAAATTATATATATTGTTTTAGCAGAGACCCTAAGGAATAAAATGGCGGTCGTTGCAATGTTTTATGTCACACAGTATTTGCGCAGCAATTTTTCAAATGCTTTTTTTTTTTAAAGAAACGTTTTCATGATTAAAAAAAAAAATTGTAAAGTTAGCCTGATTTTTGTATAACGTGAAAGAGGACGTTAAGCCGAGTAAATAGATACCTAACATGTTGCGCGCACTTGTGGAATGGCGCCAAACTTCAGTACTTAAGAAGCTCCATAGACAATGCTTTAAAAATGTTTACAGGTTACATGTTTAGAATTCTAGTGCTAGAATTATTGCTCTCGCTCTAACGTTCATGGCGTATGTAAACTGTGTGTATCTGGCTCTGATACTAGCCAGTGCCTCACCAGCCACTGACCTCACCACACATCCCTGAAAGGTGGGAAATCCCTCCTCCTTACCTTATCAGATTAGTTACCAAGTAGAATATGTATTGTCAGTCTCTGGTTTGGGGGTATGTTTATTTTCAGTCTCTGGTACTGGTGGGATGTGCATTATTCTAGTGCCTGATAGAGTGTGCAGTATCAACAGTAGTGTGTATTGTCAGCTTCTGGTATCAGCAAGATGCATGTAATAGGTCAACATTGCAACTTGCCCTCATCTAAAAGCATTATTATTATTATTATTATACAAGATTTATATAGCGCCAACAGTTTGCGCAGCTCTTTACAATATAAAGAGAGACAATACAGCAACAGTACAATTCAAAACAAGAGGGTTATAGGGGCCCTGCTCTTGCAAGCTTACAATCTATGTCAATCCCTCCATTGGCTACCAGTCAACCAACGTATTAATTTCAAGATACTAACAATAACTTATAAAGCAATTCACAACCTGGCCCCCAGCTACATCGCTAACCTGGTCTCAAAATACCAAGCAAATCAATCTCTTCGATCCTCCCAAGACCTCCTGCTCTCTAGCTCCCTTGTAACCTCCTCCCATGCTCGCCTCCAGGACTTCTTCAGAGCCTCTCCCATCCTCTGGAATGCTCTACCCCAATCTGTCCGACTTTCTCCTACTTTGTCTACCTTCAGACGATCCCTGAATACTCATTTCTTCAGAGAAGCCTATCTGGCTCCCACCTAACAACTGTACATTTATCTTCTCCATTAGCACCTCCCCCACAGTTATTACCTCTTGTATCTCTTGACCTTCCATCTTAGATTGTAAGCTCTAATGAGCAGGGCCCTCTGATTCCTACTGTATTTAAGTTTATTGTATTTGTACTGTCTACACTCAAGTTGTAAAGTGCTGCATAAACTGTTGGCACTATATAAATCCTGTATTATAATTTCTAATAATCTAAGAGGGAGGGGCTGGTGAAACAAAAGGTAGGAACTGTGAGGGATGAACTGATGAGGGGAGTAGAAGATTCCATTGTTAGCTGGAGGTGTGATAGGCCTCCCTGAAGAGATGAGTTTTCAGGGATTGCCTAAAAGTGGACAGAGTAGGAGATAGGCAGACAGATTGGGGTAGAGAGTTCCAGAGGATGGGAGAGGCTCTGGAGAAGTCCTGGAGACGAGCATGGGAGGAGGATACAAGGGAGCTAGAGAGCAGAAGGTTTTAGGAGGAGCGAAGAGGGTGGTTTGGGTGATATTTGGAGATAAGATTGGTGATGCAGCTTGGGGCAGAATTGCAAAGGGCTTTGTATGTTATGGTTAGGGTTTTGAATTTTATACTTTGGGAAATGGGAAGCCAGTGGAGGGAATGGCAGAGAGGACTGGCGGACACTGAACAGTTGGTAAGGTGGATGTGTCTGGCAGCGGCATTCATGATAGACTGAAGAGGGGATAGCTTGCGGAGAGGTAGGCCAATTAGGAGGGAGTTACAATAGTCAAGGCGAGCGATAACAAGGGAGTGAATAAGTTGCTTAGTGTTGTCAACGGTTAGGAAGGGGCGTATTTTGGAGATGTTTCGGAGGTTACATAGTTAGTGAGGATGAAAAAAGACACAAGTCCATCAAGTCCAACCATGTGTGTGCTTTTATGTCAGTATTACATTGTATAACCCTCAATGTTGTGGTCCCTTAGGTGCCCATCTAATAGTTTTTTTTTAATTATCTATGCTCCCAGCTGAAACCACTGCTTGTGGAATAAAATTCCACATCCTCTGTGCAGTTTAAGGTCAAACCGCCTTTCTTCTAGTTTTAGTGAATGGCCGCGTGTCTTTGTGTGCATCCTTGAGCGGAATAGTTTTTTCCTTATTGTGGGGTCACCAGTACAGTATTTGTACATTGATATTATATCCCCTCTCAAGTGTCTCTTCTCCAGAGAGAATAAGTTCAATGCTTGTAATCTTTCCCCATAACTAAGAACCTCTAGTCCCTAAATTAGCTTTGTTGCCCTTCTCTGAACCCATTCCAGTTCCAAGACATCCTTCCTGAGGACTGGTGCCCAGAACTGGAAGGCATACTCCAGGTGCGGCCTCACCAGAGACTTGTAGAGTGGGAGAATTACAATCTTATCACTGGAGTTAATCCCCTTCTTAAAGCAGGCCAATATTTTGTTAGCTTTGCTTGCCGCAGCTTGGCATTGCATGCCATTGCTGAGCCTGTCCTCTACTAGGACCCCAGGTCCTTTTCCATCCTAGATTCCCCCAGAGGCTCTCCCCCTAGTGATTAGTTTGTGTTCATATTCTTGGTACCCAAATGCATTATTTTTTACATTTTTCTACGTTAAACCTCATTTGCCAATTATTTGCCCACCCCATTAATTTGTTCAAATCTTCTTGCAAGGTTTCCACATCCTGTGGAGAAATTATTGCCATGCTTAGCTTGGTATCATCTGCAAATATTGAGATTGAGCTGTTAATCCCATCCTCCAGATCGTTTATGAATAAGCTAAATAGGATTGGTCCCAGGACAGATCCCTGGGGAAACCCCACTTTCCACACCAGACCATTCCGAGTACTCCCCATTTATCCCCACCCTCTGGATTCACCCCTGTAACCAATTTTCAATACATGTACTCACCCTTTGATCCATACCAACAGACCTTAGTTTGTACATTAAGCGTTTATGGGGAACTGTATCAAATGCCTTTGCAAAATCTAGATACACCACATCTACCGGCCTTCCTTTATCTAGATGGCAGCTCACCTCCTCCATAGAAGGTTAATAGAATGGCAAGAATGATTCTTCATGAAACCCTGCTGATTACTGCTAATAATACCGTTTTTATTACAATAATCTTGTATATAATCCCTTATCATGCCCTTCAAGAGCTTGCAGACTATTGATTTTAAGCTAACTGGCCTGTAGTTCCCAGGGATATATCTTGGTCCTTTTTTATATATTGGTGCTACATTGGCCTTTCTCCAATAAGCTGGTACCATACCAGTCAGTAGACTGTTCTTAAAAATTAGGTACAATGGTCTGGCAATTTCTTGACTGAGTTCCTTAAGGACCCTTGGGTGCAAGCCATTTAGTCCCGGTGACTTATTAACGTTAAGTTTCTCAAGTCTATCCCTAATTTTATCCTCAGTTTTCCATGAGGGTGCTTCCTGTGACATGTTGTGAGGACCCACATTGTAGTTTTGGATACTCAAGCCCACTGTTTCCCTTGCGAATACTGAGGAGAAGAATACGTTTAACACCTTCACCATCTCTCCATCCTTTGTAACCAGATTGCCTTCATCATTTTTTATGGGGCCAAGGTGAAGTCTGCACGATTTGAACAGTGATTAGATTTGGGGCTGAAAGGACAGGTCAGAGTCTAGGATTACACCTAGTACCCTGGCATGAGGGGAGGGACTTATAGTTGTATTATTGATCTTGATGGAGAAGCCAGGGGGAGGGGCACGAGCTGGAGGAAAAATGATGAGCTCAGTTTTAGAAAGACTGAATTTGAAGAAGTGGTGTGACATCCATGCTGATATGTCAGTTAGTAATGCAAGAGGAGACTGACGGAGTGAGGTGAGGAGTAGAGAGATAGATTTGTGTGTCGTCAGCATAGAGGTGGTATTGGAAGCCATGGGAGTTTATTAACAGACCAAGGGAGAATGTGTAAAAGGAGAAGAGAAGGGGTCAGAGGACAGAACCTTGAGGTACCCCAACCGAAAGAGAAAATGGAGAAGAGGAAACAGAGTTATAGGTCACACTGACGGAGCGACAGGTAGGAGGAGAACCGGGAGAGAGCAGAGTCTTGAAGGACAAGAAAGTGGAGTTTTTTGAGGAGAAGGGGATGGTCACCAGTATCAAAGGCTACAGAGAGGTCGAGTAGTATGAGTATGGAGTAGCGGCCATTGGGTTTAGCAGTTAGTAGGTCATTGGTGAGCTTCAGTAGGGCAATTTCAGTGGCGTGTAGCAAGCAAAAGCCAGACTGTAAGGGGTCAAGAAGGTTGTTGTCAGTGAGGTATGAGTTAAGACTGTTGTAGACTAAGCGTTCTAAAAGTTTTGACGCAAACGGGAGCAAGGAGATGGGTCTTAAGTTGTTCAGGCTGGTGGGATCCAGTGAGGGCTTTTTAAATATGGGGGTGATCAAGGCATGTTTTAGTATGGAGGGGAAGATGCCAGTAGAGAGGGAGAGATTGAATATGTGGGTGAGGGAACAGAAAAGAAGAGGGTAACCGTAGTAGATGTGAGGGAACAGGATCCAGGGGACAGGTGGTAAGGCGGGCTTCTGAGAAAACTTTAGAGACCTCTTCGGTACTAGCAAGGTCAAAAGAGGAGAGCGTTGAGAGTGGATTTGTATAGGGTATGTTACGTGGGTTAGATTTCTGGGCAATGGAGATGTCCCCACGATTTGCCTCAATCTTGTTTTTGAAGTGGTTTGCAATCTCGTGAGCAGTGAGCGAGTTACTGGGTGGAGGTGGTGGTGGAGAAAGTAGAGAGTTAAAAGTAGAGAAGAGACAACGAGGACTGGAGGACAGGGTATTAATGAGGGTGACAAAGCATACTATACATATTTATTGTTGCTAGTATAAACATCCACAAGCCTTTTTGTGCTTGAGATATTGCTGTTATTGTTCCCATTGGCATCATCAGTGCATGTTCATCACACATTCCTGGCATCCTGGTTGAGCAGAGATGTGAAGAGCACCTATGCACTATCAGTATAAACTATTACCTGCATAGGAACTCGCTCTAGCAATTTTGTTTACTTCCTGAAACCCCATATGTCTAGCAACATGACAGGGATGGGAATAAGAGCAACCTCCTTTTCCTATTCACTGATGTGATTTGCATATGATGAATAAGTGAGTCTTGGCTCTTCTTGGTCTGTGCATCCACGGGATTTGTAGATGATTTATATGTAGGATGAAAGGAAGGGGGAGCTCATTGGCAAGACACAGAAAAGATGTTACCAGCTTCAGCACCAGTAGGGATAGAATGACCTACATTAAAAAACAAAGTAAGGACTCAAATACAGGTTTTTGGTTTTTGTAACACTCATTTTCTGAAAATTGTTGTTGAGTGCTTTTGTAACAGACAGCAGACTTTACTTCTGCTCCAATGAGCCCCAGCAATTGCATTCCCATCAACAGACCTGGAATCAGCAAACCTCAAATCAGCAGGTGTGCTGCACAACATGGTTCACACTTGAGAGGCCAGTGGTAACGGAACAAGGCCACCTCCAGCATCCCTCCCATAATGCTCTTGTCAAATCCACCCAGACCCTCTCCCTTTTCTTCTCCTCCCATTCTCCTCCAACCACTCTGCTCTACTCCTCTTGTACACCCCCTTCGGCTTCCTCCCCATAATGCTTTTCTTGTCCATCTCCAGCACACTCATAGTGCCCTTGTTTTCAGCTAGTCTACTACCTTTTCTCTAATCTCCCCATTTTCCCCCAAGCCCTACATACTGCTGCTCTCATCCACTACCTGCACCTTCATCTATAACCTGACTTTATGGCCCCAATCTACTCCTCCTTTTTTCTTCCCCAAGTATTTCCCATACTGCTAGCAGTCAACTGAGCTGGGCAGACTGAAGGTATATATTAAAAGTGAAATTTTAATAACAAGACAACCTGAGTCTTAGGGCTCCAAGGCACTGCAGCAGCCAAGGCACTATTTCGAAGTGCTTTCTTTCCAAGGGTAGGATGATATTTGAGTTGGTTGATAAACTAAAAAGTAACACTGTGGTCAAAAGAAGTGGATTCAATGTTGTAACCTTGCCTAGGGTCCTGTTTGGTCTTAATCCAGCTCGTATCTCAGGCAGCAGACGTGTCAGACTAGATAGACATGGCACTCTTCTGATGGGAAGAAAGAAAAGGCACACACACCTACAGGGATATGGCATAGAGAGGTAAGGCTGTAACACAGCAAGTTAAGAGTGGAGATGGATAAATGCTAATACTAATTTGTTCTATTTAAAAGTCTAAACATGAAAACAGTAAAAGAGACATATTATAGCACATTATTTAAAACTGTGCATCTATTACCCCTTGCTTAACAATATAGTACTGGCTGATGGCACAGCTTAGAACAGAATAGAGTAATTTCTAATGTACGATGGGAGTTACCCTTCTAGTTCAGAAGGAGACGAGGATTTGAATCTATGCATGTTTGAATGCTAGCTGTTTGCATTATGACTTCTTAAATGTATTTTTCTTAGAGAGAGGTTGTAGGGTTTCTGTAAAGGCAAAGGGTTACATTGCCATTTAAGATATACAAAGCATTCAGTGGCATTCCTCCTTGATCCATTCTGTTAATTACACATTCCTGTACTATTCTGCTGTTAAAATACAGCAAACCCATACAAGCATAAAGTGCTTGCTCACATTCAACCTTTAAACACCAGACCTTTAATGATTATGCAGCCTTTGCTGGTACAGTCACCCAACAAGAACATCTCATTTATGATGAAAAATTTTAGACCCTTCTTTGACAGGATTAAAGTACCACACCAAACCACTCACATAAATTACATCTACCGTATATACTCGAGTATAAGCCGACTTTTTCAGCACATTTTTTGTGCTGAAAAAGTACCCCCTCGGCTTATACTCGAGTGAGAAAAAAAATGACCCCAGAAAACACACCATGAAATTAGGACAGTTTCTTCCCAGATTTTAAAAAGTAGTATTTACTCTACAAGAACAACCCACTGACATGGTCGTTTCCGACGTATTAGTAATTTCCAGACCACAAATTTCCAACTTACACTCGTTCGTGAAATACGAACATACCCAAACGACATAAAATTGTCGTCTTATCATGTCCTTACACATTAATTGTCTTACCTAGTTCCTCCTTACGGTGACTTACGAAACATATAGAATTTACCGTTACATTGGGAAACGGAAATGTCTTTGGGATGTTGGAGAGAGATTCTTTTTATGTAAATTCTTCAGTATTACGTTTGT
>BLSH010279713.1:1011679-1030745 GCA_018402905.1 Glandirana rugosa | reverse complement strand
ACGGACCCGAACGTTACAGTCCGGGTTCGCTCAACACTAGTCACAGACAATTATTATTATTATACAGGATTTATATAGCGCCAACAGTTTGCACAACGCTTTACAATATAAAGAGACATTACAGCAACAGTACAATTTAAAACAAGGGGGTTAGAGGGTCCTGCTCCTGTGAGCTTACAGGGGGGGGGGGGGGATGGTAAAACAAAAGGTAGGGACAGTGGGGGATGAACTGATGAGGGGAGTAGAAGATTCCGTTGTTAGTTGGAGGCAGAATAGGCCTCCTTGAAGAGATGAGTTTTCAGGGATTGCCTAAAAGTGGACAGAGTAGGGGATAGGCGGACAGATTGGGGTAGAGGGTTCCAGAGGATGGGAGCGGCTCTGGAGAAGTCCTGGAGACGAGCATGGGAGGAGGAGTCAAGGGAGCTAAAGAACAGAAGGTTTTGGGAGGAGCGAAGAGGACGGTTTGGGCGATATTTGGAGATAAGATTGGTAATGTAGCTTGGGGCAGAATTGTAAATGGCTTTGTATGCCATGGTTAGGGTTTTGAATTTGATTCTTTGGAAAATGGGAAGCCAGTGGAGGGATTGGCAGAGAGGAGTGGCGGACACCGAACGGTTGGTAAGGTGGATGAGTCTGGCAGCAACATTCATGATAGACTGAAGAGGGGACAGCTTGCAGAGAGGTAGGCCAATTAGGAGGGAGTTACAAAAGTCAAGGCGAGCGATAACAAGAGAGTGAATAAGTTGCTTAGTAGTGTCAGCAGTTAGGAAGGGAAGGATTTTGGAGATGTTTCAGAGGTGAAGTCAGCACGATTTGGACAGTGATTGGATTTGGGGCTGAAAGGACAGGTCAGAGTCTAGGATTACACCTAGGACCTTCGCATGAGGGGAGGAACTGATAGTTGTATTATTGATCTTGATGGAGAAGTCAGGGGGAGGGGCACGGGCTGGAAGGAAAATGATGAGATCCCTTTTAGAAAGATTGAGTTTGAGGAAGTGGTGTGACATCCATGCTGATATGTCAGTTAGTAAGTTAGTAATGCGAGAGGAGACTGAAGGAGTGAGGTGAGGAGTAGAGAGATAGATTTGTGTGTCATCAGCATAGAAGTGGTATTGGAAGCCATGGGAGTTTATTAACAGACCAAGGGAGGAGGTGTAAATGGAAAAGAGAAGGGGTCCAATGACAGAACCTTGTGGTAGCCCAACTGAAAGAGGAAGTTGAGAGGAGGAAACAGAGTTATAGCTCACACTGTAGGAGCGCTCTGACAGGTAGAAGGAGAGCCAGGAGAGAGCAGAGTCTCGAAGGTCAAGAGAGTGGAGTTTTTTAAGGAGGAGGGGATGGTCAACAGTATCAAAGGCTGCAGGGAGGTTGAGTAGTATGAGTATGGAGTAGTAGCCATTGGTTTTAGCAGTTAGCAGGTCATTAGTGAGCTTTAGTAGGGCAGTTTCAGTGGAGTGTAGCAAGTGAAAGCCAGACTGTAAGGGGTCAAGAAGGTTGTTGTCAGTGAGGTAGGAGCTAAGACGGTTGTAGACTAGACGTTCTAAAAGTTTTGATGAAAACGGGAGCAAGGAGATGGGTCTTAAGTTGTTCAGGATGGTGGGATCTAGTGAGGGCTTTTTAAGTATGGGGGTGACCAGGGCATGTTTTAGAGGGGAGGGGAAGGTGCCAGTAGAGAGGGAGAGATTGAAGATGTGGGTGAGGGAGCATAAGATAGAAGAAGAGGGTGACCGTAATATATGTGAGGGAACAGGATCCAGGGGACAGGTGGTAAGGTGGGCTTGTGAGAATACTTTAGAGACCTCTTCGGTAGTAGTAAGGTCAAAAGAGAAGAGCGTTGAGAGTGAAGTTGTATAGGGTATGTTAAGTGGGTAAGATTTATGGGCAGTGGAGATGTCCCCACGAATTGCCTCAATCTTGTTTTTGAAGTGGTTTGAAATCTCGTGAGCAGTGAGTCAGTGACTGGGTGGTGGTGGTCGTGGAGAAAGTAGAGAGTTAAAAGTAGAGAAGAGATGACGAGGATTGGAGGACACAGTATTAATTAGGGTGACAAAGTAAGTTTGTTTGGCAGCACAGAGGGAAGAAGTGTATTTTAAGAAGGCAGATTTATATTAGGTGAACGCATGCTGGGATTTGGTTTTACGCCACACTCGTTCCAGTGCACAGCTATGTCTCTTAAGGTTTCTGGTGTCGTCGGTCTGCCAAGGTTGTAATGGTTGGAGCCTGACATTTTGTGAAGTGAGAGGAGCAAGAGAATCCAGTGAGGATGAAAGTGAACTGTTGTAGATAGAGGTGGCCAGGTTTGGGAAAGATAGGGCTGAGATTTTGTTATGGAGGTGGTCAGTTGCAGAGTAGAAAAGGGAAGGAATAAAGTGGCGAAGGTTTCTGCGGGTAATCACAATACATAATAGAAAGCACTACCTATTGACCTGGATTAGGAATAACAAAAACACAAAAATGTATAAGGCGATAATAATTGTGTGAGCAAACACTGTGCAACAATGTATGACGACTGCCTGTTGGCAATGTTCACCTCTCTGAGAAAAGCGATAAAACAAGAATATGCAGAAGCTTTAAAATTCATTGTGGACACTGTTGTTGTATGGTATGCTATAAGTACAAAACAGTCTGTATTATTATTATTATTATTATACAAGATTTATATAGCGCCAACAGTTTACGCAGCGCTTTACAATGTAAAAGGAGGCAATACAGTTACAATACAATTAAATACAAGAGGATTAAGATGGCCTTGCTCAGAAGAGCTCACAATCTAATAGAGTGTGGCAGCTAGTTCTAACTGTGGGGAATGGGTTGATGGAAGTGGTAAAAGATAAGTTGGAGGTGTAATAGGCTTCCCTGAAGAGATGAGTTTTCAGGGATTGCCTGAAGGTAGCAAGAGAAGAAGATAGGCGGACAGGTTGAGGTAGGGAGTTCCAGAGGATGGGAGAGGCTCTGGAGAAATCCTGGAGACAAGCATGGGAGGAGGAGACGAGGGAGTTTGAGAGTAGGAGGTCTTGGGAGGAACAGAGAGGATGGTTTGGGTCATATTTGGAGACTAGATTGGTGATGTAGCTTCGCAGCAGAGTGGTAAATGGCTTTGTTTGTTGTGGTTAGTATTTTGAATTAAATTTGCTGGGCGATTGAGAGTCAGTGTAGGGATTGGAGGAGAGGGGTGGCAGACACTGAGTAGTTGGTTATGTAGATAATTGTGGATAAGTCTGTATGGATGTTTCCTATTCAATTTTGTTTTAGAAGTGCTTTTTTCTACCCTATTAATGCGTCTTACAACATATAGTATATCACAGTCCTTAGTGATCTCTGCAATCTAAATGAATGTTCAACTCTACATAGACTATTATACGAAGTATTCTGTGTACATTCGCCCAGTTTAATACTGAGTGGATTGTAGTAAAACTCTTTTGCAACCAATGTGCTGTATCCAAGCAACAGAATAGCATAAAAAGTGCATAATTGTATCCCCTCCCTGGGAGTATTGTTAATCACACTTAATGGCTCTTTAATAATCACTCAAGTCCATTCCTAATTGGATAAGTGGGTAAAATATCACTTTCTTTGCAAAAATGTACCAGTCACATGTAGTGGTGTCAGATGTTAGCATATCATACCGTGATAATTATGGTGCACTGCTTACACAAAACCAAATTGTTGAGCATATATCTCCACCAAACAAGCAAATAACCTGCATCAAGAGAAAATGATTTCAACAACATGTATCCATGTAATGACCACCACTATCATTCTACTTTCGAACAGTATAAATGAGCCAGCACAATGCATTACAAATGACAGTCACATCCATCACACACCGCACAATGAATCTTTGCTCAGCTGCACATGAATATAACATAGCATAGCTACATAATTCGCAGAACTCCTGCACAGCCTTCTTTCAGAGACTTCACAGACTGGAGAAGGTCTTTATGGTGATGAGGCCAAATAGAATATTCCCACTACACATATTCCTGGAGATGGTTTGAATCGTTTGAATCAAGTAGGTGCTGAAGCAACTACCAACTGGTATCAACACAAGTCACAGCATATATCTCCAGCACACAACGGATCTTCAAGATAGCTTCCAAAAATGTATTAAAAATGATCACATCACAGCAGTGAATTATGATGTTTATGAACCATGCAGAATCACATCCCCGGTAAAGTGGTCCTGCATAGCCCCACATCACAATGTACTGCTGTGATGTGATCACTTTATTACATTTTTGGACATTATTTTGAAGATCCATGGTGTGCTGGTGGTCTATGTTTGAGCTACGGTGACAAGGAAAGCCAGCAGAAGCGCTACATGACCAGTTTTGCTAGCTCTCCCTTGCGGTATAATAGGTTAACCAGAAGTGTATGGAAAGACAGAACCTATGCTTTTAAAACCTGGATTATCCATCATTTTGAAGAAATTTTTGATATTTTTGTTTAGTGAATAGCCCTATAATAACACTTGAAAAAGTGAACATTAAAAATATTTAAGCGTGACACAGGATACCTTGAGATAAAGAAAAAAACGTCTTTCTCAGCCAGAACACAAATAACATTTTTTATATAGTGTATTACCTCAACACAGCAAAGTATTCTTGGAATAACACATGAAATTGTGGCCTTAGAGAAGCCTGTTGCCTTTTACATAAACGAGGGGTGGGCATTGTACTTACTAATAGTACACCACAAAGATTTTGTCTCTTCAAAGAAAAACTGCAGCATTTGGAAGAGTTGCTAGGGTGATATGTTTTATAAGGAAGAACTGCTGATTAAAGTTACAGTGCAATGCTGTGATAAAAATACAGTTTGGCCAAAGTTAATTTGACAAAATGGTGTAATCTAAATGAGAAAAAGATCTTAATAAGCAGCAGCATGGAGCGAATGTCAGAACCTTCGAATAAAAATACACAGCTGTAAATACTGGAAGTTGTTAGTTCTGTATACTGGTGACCAATATTGTTCTATGAACCGAAGCTTATTTAAATTTGATCACTGGCGTATTTTGTATTTCTAGAAGCAATTGTGTTTGTCCTTTCTAGTTTTCTTTCATTTGAATGGAAGCCTGGGATAACAACATTTGATGTAGGCAGGTGTTGTGCTTGCTTCAATATACAGATCCTATTTCCCAGGGAGACAGGTTTCATTTCATTATATCCAAAGCTTATTATAATACGCTGATTAGGATAGTGGAAAGCTTGCAAAGCCGGTTTATCTTTACTCGGGTTTACATGATATGCTCCAAAACATATTTATTATTCTATGGAAAATGGGGGTTGGTGGCTTCTGACATCCGTGGCTTCTCACATCCCACCTAAGTAGAAAGCAGTGTCCTCAGTCTGTGCTTACTAAAAGTAAACTAAACAAAAAAGTTGATTTGTATGCCTATCTATTATAAAATACTGCATATGTAACAAGCCAAACATCAACTATACAATCATCATCAATCACAAAACAACACTTGATATATTTATTAACATTATATTCCGGAGGTAAGTTGGTAAATATGGTATTGGAAAAAATCTAAATGGAAAGATGAATATGAAAAATGTCTGAATAAAATATTTGTCAGCTTGGATATAATATCACACATAAACTGCAAAGCATACAAATGTATGAGCAGGACGTAAAGCCATGTACCTAATGCAGAGGTTGAATTATGCTTATCATTCTCAACCACAGCCAAATGAGTAGGTCTCATAAGCCTAAGGTAGGAAGACCATCAGGGCTGGTGCTGCACTCCATGCTCGTATTCCAACATATTTAGGCAATAATGCTGTTCTGCATCTATCACTACTCTCTTGCATGTATGCTACTCTAATTGCAGGCCTGTGGCCACGTCATTTACTCTAGCAGAGTATTGGACTCCTTGGAATTGTTGGAGCCAGCCAAACACAATAATGCTGGAAAAAGGAGTCACTTTACCATGTATTAATAATTATGCAGCAGATTACACTCAATCAAAACCTTACCTGCTTACCTTTTTCAGTTTCAATAAGTTTTTATTCAAGGATTTATAAACAGGTAAGATACAATGGTGGTCTAGAAAAAGAAGTACCATGATCATAATCCATGTTTACAATACCCTCCAACAAGAAATCTCATAAAACCTCTACACTGTGCTAAAAAAGTTAATATTTAGCATGGGAGTGGGACAAGCTGGGGAGGTGGCTTGGGTAGGGAGCAGGAGGATCCGCCAGGGGTGGACATACTGTAGGCTACTCTTTAACAAGGAATAAATAGCTCAATAAAGCTGATCAAGAGGGAACAGTCAAAGCCCCTAGGTAAATATACTGTTCAATCAAGAGGTTCTAAACTCTCATTCTAATTCATGTAATTTGCAGAAATATTTTTAGTCAAGAGGTACCATGCCATTTAATTCTTCACTTGCGTTAATAGTGGGGGGCACTGCCAACATTTGTCTAGAACTTGTTTTGCAGCTGTAAAATAAAAAAAGTAAGGAGGAGAAACTGGGTATTTGTGCAATGCATAGGCTTCACATTTAAAGGATAAGTTCACATTTCAATAAAAATAATAAATGCACTTTTTTGCAGGTAAAAAAATGTTCATTTACTATTTTTTGTTTTGGGTTTCTCAATTCCAGTGCTCAAGGCGCACCAATAGGTCATGTTTTCAGGATTTCCATTATTTTGCACACATGATTTGATCAGTTTCACTGTCTTAGTAATTACCACAGCCATTTCATCTGAGGGAAATCCTACAAACATGACCTGTTGGTGCGCCTCGAGGACTGGAATCGAGAAATGCTGAACTGCTGTAAAGCTTTGCACCAGCGATCAGCAGATTGCAGGTACCATGCAGGACTCCTGCAGACCTGTCAGTGTTTCTGTTTGCTTGTACCTCGTATGGGCAAGCAGATACTCAATGACAGGAAGAATGAATGAATGAACTACTACAGCGCTCAACAACGCTGAGGTAGTTCACTGAGGACTGCAAGCCGACAGCCACAAACTTGTAGTTTCCCATTCACAGGGGAATGTCAATGAATGATGTGGCCAGGAGGGTTGAGTGACAGTGAGCGCATGGAGAAGGTGCCTGCCCACTGTCACTGGGGAGGGGGAATGGCTGCAGCTGCTGGAACATGTTACATGTTCCACCCTAAATATGGGTGGAACATGTAACATGTTCCAAAAGATGAACTTATCCTTTAAAGTGGTTGTAAACTCCATTCATGAAATTTGAACCAAGCACAAATATCTGTAGTGTTTACTTGTCTCTCTCCAGAGCTCTAAGTGTTGTTCCTCTTTGGTGCTTTGTTCCCCTGTTATGAGCATGAGTCACTTCTGGCAAGTTCGTCGACACATAACGAGCTAAAAATTGTCGGGGAGGGAGCTTAGAGGGAGATAAGCAGAAAGCTTGTCTATTCAGAATACAGCTCTGCATGTTCCTTCGTTCCTCTGCCTATGTGGAGGGGGGGGTGCCCCTTTCCTCCAATCAGCTCTATGTACAGTCTCCCCACCCACCCTTATGTACTGCTGAAAGATAAGGAAAATGTTTTAACACAATTTGCACTTTTTAAAGTGTGTAGAAAGGGGAAGACAGCAGATATACAAGTAAAATTTATGTAGGAGGATTTGTTTAATCTCTATGTATTATCTTAGGCTATCCACTTCACTGGGTATATGTGAGGGTGTACAACTACTTTAAGAGAGTGCTATTTGGATCATTCAGGATTCCCTAGAAGAGTGTAGACCATCTGGCATTTTCAGTTCCAATGTGTATAATTTTTTAGTCAGATTTACAACACTTAAATAATAGTTCCAGGTATGGATATTTTAGATAGTTACATCGGTCTAGCTTGAACCAATGTAAATATGAATATATCATGCCTGTGGGATCCCTCCTGGAAGTCGGAAATCACTGTAGTAGGCACCACTACTACAGTGATCTTCACTGGCATCTGAGCCCCATGCCAGGCAGCTTTAAACTCACACTTCAGTATTAGAGTAACCAAAACTTGGAGTAACCACACTCTATGATGGTGAATCCGTACATCAAAGAGGATCTGCAAACTTTAAAATGTTCATCATGGTTGTCACAAGATTAATGTTCCATACTTGCAACAAAAAGAGAGCAAGGTAGAGACTGGTCAGGAGATCTGTAGTTGGTCATTTTTAACCACTTAACAACCACCCCTCGTCATACGGCAGCCATTTGAAGTTGAATACCGTTGCTATGGTAGCAGATAGATACCATAACCCCGGTATTTTTTTTTCTGCTGGCGATTGCGCGTCTGATTCACCACAAAATCCCTTTTATCAGCGGTGGGAGAGGTGCCCCCCCCCCCCTGCCGTTTTCCCATCATCTCTGTCGGTTACCGGACCGGTCGATAGTGGCGGAGATGATCGGATCTGTCCTCCCCCGTGTCTGTGAGCTGAGTGAGTGGAAGATGCCGCCCACTCAGCTCCATAACATTCCAGGGCGGAAGCGACATCACAAGTCACTTCCGCCCATAGCTCTTAAAGGTTTTTTTTTTAACTGTCATTTTTAAAAAAAAAAAAATTCGCATTTAAGTGTAAATATGAGATCTGAGGTCTTTTAACCCCAGATCTCATATTTAGGAGGTCCTGGCATGCTTTTTTCTATTACAATGTTTACATTTTTTGTAATAGGAATAAAAGTGATCAAAATGTTTTTTTTTAAAAAGGACAGTGTAAAAATAAAAAATAAAAAGTAAAATAAATAATTTAAAAAATAAATTTAAAGCGCCCAGTCCCCGCGAGCTTGTGCGCAGAAGCGAACGCATACGTAAGTCCCGCCCGCATATGAAAACGTTGTTCAAACCACACATGTGAGGTATTGCCGTGATCGATAGAGAGAGAGCAATAATTTTAGCACTAGACCTCCTCTGTCACTCAAAACTGGTAATCTGTAGAAATTTTTAAACGTGGCCAATGGAGATTTTTAAGTTGCAAAGTTTGTCGCCATTCTGCGAGTGGGCGCAATTTTGAAGCATTACATGTTGGGTATCAATTTACTCGGCGTAGCATTATCTTTCACAATATAGAAAAAAAATGGGCCAACTTTACTGTTGTCTTATTTTTTAACTCAAAAAAGTTAATTTTTTTTTTGTAATTGCGCTTGTAAGACTGCTGCGCAAATACGGTGTGACATAAAGCTTTGCAATGACTGCCATTTTATTCTCTAGGGTGTTAGAAAATATATATATAATGCTTGGGGGTACTAAGTAATTTTGTAGCAAAAAAAAATGGTTTTAACTTGTAACACCGAACTCCAAAAAGAGGCTGGGTCTGGAAGTGGTTAAGACACTGACAAATATACTACCCTTGTAGAGCATGTACATCAGATCACAATAGTTATAACTTTTGATGTTTTCATTTATGGACATCTTTCAAGATTCTTCACATTTGGTAAAAAAAAAATAGACTGCTGCATGGAAGGAATATTGTTTTTTTTTCCAACATACAATACAACCATATGTGTGTGAGCGCAATCTTATTTGTATAAGTAATGCATCTCATTGTTTAAATGGATATCACTGTTCTTCCCCAATACTGTCATTATGTATCCATATTATTCAAGAATAAACAAGCCCATATTATAATTTTGCAACTTTCTTGAAACCCAGAATCTAATCTGCAAAGCCAAACTCAAAAATCTGTACATCAACGTTCTCTCTTGCATTCAGGGTACATTTGGACTTTATGGGGCATCAACTGGAGAATAAATAAAGCATGGTAGAGGAGGAAACATGAAGTGGAGGGGGGGTACAAGACAGTTGGCCTGAAAAGTGGGGAAGGGGGAAAATATAAATCTAGCCCAGTCTCAACTACCCTCTTCCACAGATGAGCAACCTCTCCCTTCCAGCTTACAGGGAACAAATGTCTCAGTCATTGCTTCATGCATCCATGGCCAAAGAGTCATTTATAGCAGTTTAAAAGTCTTGCTAAGTAAAAACTTTCAGTGTATATTTTTATGGCTAGAGATGCTAGCAGCTATAAAGCAAGTATAGTGCTGGCTTCTTATAAGTCTCTGTTGTGATAGGAGGCACAGTGAAGGAACGGAAGATTTAATAGCAATAGGTCACACTATAGTACTCTTTTGTCTCGGAGCTGGTCGCAGCTGTAAACATTCTGAGTCATATCCAAGTGACGCTGTACATCTGGTACAGTGGTGTTTCAATATTAAAATACAGTTCATACTGCGGTATTTTACTAAGTACATCATATCGTAGAGAGTTATAAGATATGTATTAAAAAACTGTGTTATACTGAATCAAGTTCACCACTAAACATGTACAACACATTTAGGCCTGTACAGCAGTACTCATAACAATGAGGAGGGCTGCCTGCTACTTCTCAGAGGAAAAAGGAAGCCAGATAACACAAAATATAAATTAGTTCTTATCAGCACACAATAAATTAATGTAATGATGAGTCTGGGCAAAGGTCACTAAAGCCCAGTGAAGGAAGCTTAACACAGCTGCCTAATCTCTGTTCTGCAGGATGACATTTGCCAATTCCAAACTCCAGATAATCTCTCAGAAATACACAGAAAATAACCAGACAGCACCATTCTCAGACGCCTTTCTGCAGAAGTGCCAAACAACTATAAAAAATGTATTGTAGCTCATGTAACATGACTGAGTATACAATTGCTGCAATGGTAATATCATGTCCATTACGTGTTATATTATGTTTGTGATGACAATCATATGGTGCTTGCAGCAGAAGTGCTTTGTGAACCCTGCCTAGTTCAATCTATGTCCTTAAGTAATAAAAGCCAACAATAAATGTTCAGTGAATGCTGGACCTCCCTCAGTAGCAGGCACCGCAGGCCGCACGCCACTTTCATCCTGTCACAGTTGTGAAGCTTGAAACTCATAATACATTTCCAAAAATGCCATGAAAAATATAAATGAGAAGCCTGTTATGTTATGTTATCTTATTCCTTGTCACAGTATCCAAATACGTGCCTGCTTACTAGAGGCGGGCATCAACTCAAAGTAGGGAGGTCTGAGAATGTGAGAGTGAAAAGCAGAAAGATTAGGGCAGGGGGAAATCTACATTTTTAGGACTATAGCTGGAAATATTTGCAACGTTTACAAAGTATTTCAGAGTGGCAATATTTGATGGTTTAATTGTCTCTTTATCACTTTTTGTAACATGTTACAGTGAGGGAAAAAAGTATTTGACCCCCTGCTGATTTTGTACGTTTGCCCACTGACAAAGAAATTATCAATCTATAACTTTAATGGTCGGTTTATGTTAACAGTGAGAGACAGAAAAACAACAAAAAAATCCAGAAAAACGCATTTCAAAAAAGTTATAAATTGATTTGCATTTTAATAAGTGAAAAAAGTATTTGACCCCTTCGCAAGAGATGACTTAGTACTTGGTGGCAAAAATCTTGTTGGCAATCACAGAGGTCAGACGTTTCTTGTAGTTGGCCACCAGGTGGGCACACATCTCAGGAGGGATTTTGCCCCACTTCTCTTTGCAGATTCTCTCCAAGTCATTCATTATTTTCATATTTCTATGGAATTAAGGTCTGGAGATGTGCTTCTTCTTGAGCCACTCCTTTGTTGCCTTGGCCGTGTGTTTTGGGTTATTGTCATGCTGGAATACCCATCCACGACCCATTTTCAATGGCCTGGCTGAGGGAAGAAGGTTCTCACCCAACATTTGATGGCACATGGCCCTGTCCATCGTCACTTTGATGCGGTGAAGTTGTCCTGTCCCCTTAGCAGAAAAACACCTCCAAAGCATAATGTTTCCACATCCCTGTTTGACAGTGTGGATGGTGTTCTTGGGGTCATAGGCAGCATTCCTCCTCCTCGTGAGTTGAGTTGATGCCAAAGAGCTTGATTTTGGTCTCATCTGGCCATAACCCTTACCCAGTTCTCCACTGAATCATTCAGAGGTTCATTAGCAAACTTCAGACAGGCCTGTACATGTGCTTTCTTGAGCAGGGGGACCTTGCAGGCACTGCAGGATTTCAGTCCTTCACAGCGTAGTGTGTTACCCAGGGGCATAGCTACAGAGGGTGGAGGGATTGCAATTGCTACCCGGCCCCATGCCGCAGGGGGCCCCTGCGGCCCCCCTGTATGTAGTGTTGGTGCCATCTTGAGCCAGCATAGGCAGCTGGGTGGGTTGTAGTAAGAGCATCCGAGTGGCTGGAGGACGTTGTGGGTAGCAGAGCTCCCTGCTCTTCCGCACTGGCTGCTTATCTCACAATTCCACACCCGCGTCTCTTCGGCTGGCTCCTCCGGTCCTTCTCTTCTTCCCCATACAGCGCCGTTCGGTCCAGTGTCCATCCAGCCAGATTCCCGCCCCCCTCCATGAGTCACTGCATCCACTCCTTTGTAACAGAACATAGTGGCATTGTGCATCCCTATGAGAGCCGGCTCCCCGGAGGACGCTGCAAGCTTGTCTCTCAGCCCCGTCCCCTCCTCTCCCCGTCATACACAGATCTCCCTCGGAGAGTGATGTGGCCTCCCATGCTGATCAGCCCTGTCTGTGTTGGTGGCAGGAGCCCAGCAGACCATGGATACATGCTTGGAGGGTGGCCAGCCGCAGAACAGTATGCATCCTATTAGTGCCTGCGGACCATGGATACAGTATACATCCTATTAGTGCCTGTGCTCCATCAACCTGACCCTGCAGCTTAGTCACGGTGAGTGAAACGACTCATACCCCACTCCATCTACCCTGGGGACAGGGAGCCAAACTGCCCTGTGGAATGACCCATACCCCACTCCATTTGCCCTTGGGACAAGGCCCCCATCTGCCCTGGGGACAGGGCCCACATCTGCCCCGGGGACAGGGAGCCCATCTACCCTGGGGACAGGGAGCCCATCTGCCATGGGAACAGGGAGCCCATTTTCCCTGGGGACAGAAATCCCATCTGCCCTGGGAAATGACCCATACCCCACTTCATCTTCACTGGGGACAGGGAGCTCATCTGACCTAGGGAAAGCAGGGCCCCATCTGACCCGGGGACAGAGACCCCATCTCACTTAGGGACAGGAACTTCATCTCCCCTGGGGACAGGACCCCATCCCCCACTTGGGGATTTGGGGGGTGTACCAGTGGGGGTCACTGGATGCTGGGGTGGCTGGAGAACAGAGAGGGGTCTAGCAGTGGTTTGGTTGGGGGATGGGGGATCCAGCAGTACCAGTGCAGCGTCACTGAAGATGGTGGGGAAGGAAACAACAGTATCAGCAGGGCGGCTGAAGGACAGGGAAGGTCTAGCAGTACCAGTGTGGGGTGGCTGGAGGAACAGGGGGGTCTAGCAGTACCAGTCCCTCCTCCTTTTTTCCACTGCCCCTTGTGTGCTCCCCAGCCTCCCTGTGCTCTTTTCCGGACCCCCCTCGTCCTCTGGAGCTGTGCCGACTTACGCCGCCCCCTCTCTCGTCGGCTGCTTTGGGGATCTGTCAAGATGGAGAGCAGGGAAGGGGCCGGTAAATGTGTCTTTTCCTGAATGGAGAGTCAGTGATCCATATAGATCACCGACTCTGTCCCTAACCGTGGTATAGTAAACTGTGTTAACTATGCTTCAGTTTATGAATGGACAAGAATCTCTTTACAAAGCTAATCCTATCCATTTGTTCTGTGTAGCAGAGGCTGCAGAGGAGGAGATTGATGGCTGTGTCCCCACTCCTACTCTGTCTCAAAGGTGGAACATCAGAGGTCTAAAAAATAATATTGTAAAGAAAAATAATAAATAAAATAACAAAAATAAAAAAAGGACTGATACCAGTGGCGGAACTACAGGGGTCACAAAGGTCATAATTGGGACCATGCCCTGGAGTTCCACCACCGTGCTCGGAGGGAAGAGCCCAGGTTGTGGGGCAGGGGGGGCCTTCATGGTTTCTTGCACTGGGGCCTTGAAGGTTCTAGCTATGCCACTGGTGTTACCAACTGTTTTCTTAGTGACTATGGTCCCAGCTGCCTTGAGATGTTTACAAGACTCTCCCGTGGAGCTCTGGGCTGATTCCTCACCGTTCTCATGATCACTGAAACTCCACAAGGTGAGATCTTGCATGGAGCCCCAGACTGAGGGAGATTGACAGTTATTTTGTGTTTGTGAACAATCGCAACAACTGTTGCCACCCTCTCACCAAGCTGCTTGGCGATGGTCTTGTAGCCCATTCCAGCCTTGTGTAGGTCTACAATCTTGTCCCTGACACCCTTTGACTGTTCCTTTGGTCTTGGCCAAGGTGGAGAGATTGGAATCTGATTGATTGATTGCTTCTGTGGACAGGTGTCTTTTATACAGGTAACAAGTTGAGACAAGGAGCACTCCCTGCTCTTAATCTCAGCTTGTTACCCAAAGACAGCTGGGAGCCAGAAATCTTGCTGATTGATAGGGGATCAAATACTTATTGCACTCACTAACATGCAAATCAATTTATAACTTTCTTGAAATGCATTTTTCCGGATATTTTTGTTGTTGTTCTGTATCTCACTGTTAAAATAAACCTACCATTAAAATGATATACTGAATATTTCTTTGTCAGTGGGCAAACGTACAAAATCAGCAGGGGTAAAAATACATTTTTCCCCCATTGTACATGTTACACCCATATTCAAGGAGTAACATGTAACAAGTTACAAATGGGCTGGGCCCCTGTCAATCCCCCCCCTCCCCCGATTCCACAATCTGGCTAGCAGGGATCATCTCCCTCTCCCCCGGCTAGCTGCCACATTTTTAAAGAAACATGGCCAGGCAGGGCTCCCCCCACCAAGCCGCGTCACTTATTCACAGTGCTCTGGGGGGTGATGTGGTAATTCATTCTCTCTTCCTGTCAGATTGTATCTGCTTGCTCGTACAGGATGTACAGACACACAGATACACTGACAGATCTGCAGGAGACCTGTATGGCACCAGCAATCTACTGATCACGGGTGCACTGCTGTAGAAGCTCCAGAAACAAAAAAATAATAAATGCACATTTTTGTACCTGAAAAAAAATGTGCATTTATTATTTTTTTGTTAAAAGGTGAACGTATCCTTTAATAAAATAGTGCAAAAATGGTGTAGCCTAAAAATACAGAAAACATCTGAAAACATATTCTATTTCTGCAGAAGAAAGTATACAAACACTGATTTAGAAATGCTATTTGATGTTAGAATGGTTATTACTGAGATGAAACCCTATCATTTAGAAAATGTAGGTGAAAGAACAAATTTCAGCTTACCCAGGCAAGAAGTATCAAGTTGCTCTTCACAGCTCCACAGTAACCCAGCATGCCCACAATGATGAGGAAACAACAGACAGCAACCATCACTGGATGGAACACAGGGAAGTAAATGACGTGTACAGCTTCTTCCACCCTAGACACATGCAAGGTTCAGTTTTGCATTAGTTAAAGCTGAACTCTAGGCAGCTATAAAAGACACATATTAATGCAGCTCTGTAATCATTAATACATAATTCGATGTGATTTTTACATGTAAGCACTGTAAGTACCTGAATTTGACCTGTAGTCCTTACAAAGCATGAATTGTGAGGGTAGCAACAGCACAAGGAGCCATTCACGTCATGCGCTGACAAGAAGGATGCTGATATTGGAGCAAGCAGAGTGATATGGATGATCTCATCATTGTGCTGCTTCTCCTTTCACTGTCCAGTCACAGGCTCGGAAGAGTCCAGAATGACATGGGCTCAGAGAAAGTAGCTTGAATGCAGCTGGTTATCAGTACTATGTAGGAAATCTTTGGATTGAAGATAATATTGCAGCAAAAGCTGTTTTTATGTTATCATTCAATGGGCCATCTGTTATTTTTTTGTCAGTTTTGCCTGTAATTCTGCTTAAATAATCCTAAGCAAATACATGGATTCACCACTACCTCTGATAAATAATTTGTACATGTTATGTGGCATATGAAAATGCATGAAAAGAGTAATTGATTGGTTGCAATGGCTAGCACACATGGTCTTTGCATTAATAAACATCCAATATCAGAGCTGTGACAGTGTGGTTTCTGACAGCGACTGCTGTCAGATACAGCGATTAGGAACCAATCAACTTCAATCTCATGACAAGCTGGTGGCAGTCAACTAAACTGTCAATGTGCCTTTCACAGACAGACATAGTTGCAAAAGCAGCCAGCCTTGAAGAAGGGACCCTGAAAGGCTCTAAAACGTGCAGCTCTGTATAGAAATCGTTCAGCTTCTACGTTTTCTTATCAAAGCTTAACTGAACAAACTGAAGTCAGAAGCTGATTGGCTACAATGCACCAGATTTTGCACTCTCCAGTATTAGTAAATTAACTCCATGTTGTCTACAATAAAATGGTGAAACTATCTTTCTTTGAGTGCTGTTGACTTTCACAACACTTTCAAGGGTACTGAATGGCACCGTATGTACAGTATATACTGTACACCAAGCCAAAACAGGTATAAAGTACATGGCATTTCACATATTAAGCACAGATTCACACTGACAGCGGGTTTGAAATCTTGTGAGTTCAGCTGAACTTGCTCGATTTCATACCTGCATGTCAGTCCGACTTCAGGGCGATTTTAGAGACATCTGTGCGGGTTTCTGCACAGATGTCTATAAAAATCGAAACCTGAAGTTGCCAAAAGTAGTACAGGAACTACTTTTGGGGATAGGTGCAGAGCCGCAAATGCTGTGTCGCACCGATTCGGACGGTGCCATTGCCAAAAATTGCCACAGATTTGGCATGCGATTTGACATGTCAAATCGCATGCCAAATCGCATCAATTTGAACCTAGGCTAAAGCAAGAAGTGATTACATGTAATAAACAGATACTGCAAAAAGTTCATACATTTTCAGAATACAATTATGCTCCATTGCCTAGTTAAAAAAAAAACTGTTAAAGAAAAGATTCTAAACTCTTGGGGTCTACTGACACTTCCTTTTGCATTGCAGTAACGTACCACACATGCACTAAGGGAACACGCCCCCATTAGGTGCACCATAACGTATGGTAACATACAACGCATCACTAACTTACTAACAGACATATCTGTCTGGATGTCACACCATTTCCTTAAACTCAACTTGTCCAAAGCCGAGCTCATAATATTTCCTCCCCCACGTGCCTCTTCCCCCGACTTCTCTGTCAAGAGCAATGGCACAACCATCCACCCATCCCCACGTTAGGGTCCTTGGTGTTATCCTGGACTCGGAACTCTCCTTTTGGCCCCCACATATAATCACTTTCCAAAGCTTGTCACCTCAACCTCCCCAGCATCTCCAAACTATGTCCCTTCCTAACCAATGAAACCTCAAAGCTCCTGATTTACTCCCTGGTTGTCTCTTGCCTCGACTATTGCAACTCCCTCCTCATTGGCTTACCATTAAACAGACTATCACCACTTCAGTCCATCATGAATGCTGCTGCCAGACTCATCCATCTTACAATTAACTAAGCGTCTGCTACCCCTCTCTGCCAATCCCTCCATTGGCTGCCACTCGCCCTACGAATTAAATTCAAAATACTAACAATACGTTACAAAGCCATCTGCTCATAGCTACATCACTAACCTGGTCTTAAAATACCAACCTAATTGTCGTCATCGTTCCTCCCAAGACCCCCTGCTCTCCAGCCCTCATCACCTCCTCCCATATTCGCCTCCAGGACTTCTTCCGAGCCTCTCCCATTCTCTAGAATTCCCTACCCCAATCTGTCAGACTGTCTCCAAATCTATCCACTTTTAGGCGATCCCTGAAAACGTTTCTCTTTAAAGAAGCCTATCTTGCCTCCACCTAACAACTGCACTTTTATTTTCTTCATCAGCTCATCCCGCAAAGTTATTACCCTTTTCTATCACTTGACTGTCCCTCCTAGATTGTAAGCTCTAACTAGCAGGGCCTTCTGATTCCTCCTGTATTGAAGTGTATTGTAATTGTACTGTCTGCCCTAATGTTGTAAAGCGCTGCACAAACTGTCAGCACTATATAAATCTTGTATAATAATACTTTGTGATTCACTGTTACAAAAATGGTGCCGTTCTGATTTTTTGTCCATTGTGATGCATTGGTAGCTCATTCAAACACACACAGTTGTAAAAGGGCTGTAGGAGTTTTTTTGGATCTCTGCAGTAATGGTTAATTAACCCCCCTGGCGGTATTCCAGAGTGTGGCTCGGGGTGAATTTTCTGTACCAAGAGCGGTAGCCCTGAGCTACACTTGGGATCGCATCGCTGGATCCAGGCAGCGTTACTTACCTTGTCCCCTGGATCCAGCAATGTCCCCCCGCTGTGTCCGCGGGCTGTGTCTTCCGCCCGATTTACTCTGTGATGCCAGGTTCCGTTCCCTGTGAGCATCGAGTCGCACGGGGGCGGAGACCGGTGGGAAATTCAAATAGTGAAACACATAGTAAACATACAGTACACCTTAATCTGTAAGATTACATTACTGTATGAAATCATTTCACATCCCTTTTGTCCCTAGTGGTTTTCCCAGTGCCCTGCATGCACTTTTATATTATATATGCCATTTTTTCTGCCTGATAACTTGAGAATGTCCATGGCAACCAAAAAGTGTCCCTTTACGTAAAAAGTGTTTTTTGATCAGCTAGAAAACAGCGATAGTAAATAAGAATCATTTGCAGAATTGAGTGATACTGATTTGTGGAGAAATTCATCATCAGACACTGAAAGCGACGACAGCGACAATTCTGAAAATGAGCAAATTTTAGTGTTTTTTATTTGATAACATTATTGAATACATTTTATTACTATTATGTTATTATTTTTGATAATTATTTATAGTTATTTATTATATTATAATTTTTATTACAATAGTTTATTTTTTGTGATTTTAAACGAGTAAAAGTCTTAACAGCGACAGCAGCGAAAGTCACAGACTACTACTTAAAGAGGTGTTTAGTCATAGTGAGTTAAGACGTTTACTAAGAATAAATGATAGCGACAAAAGATCGACTAGTTTTTTGTGAAAAATGCATTTCCCTGTGAAAAACCAACGGTACCTGTAAGAGTTCAATAGTCCGTCTTTTTTACCGTATATATTATATTTTCACGTACGTCCCGTGACCCTTTTGGTGATCCCTGTTTTCCCTACACTTTACTAAAGTATG
>BLSH010279713.1:982274-1000132 GCA_018402905.1 Glandirana rugosa | reverse complement strand
ACCATTACTAGTAATAAAAAATAAAAATATATCTATCCCCTATTTTGTAGACATTATAACTTTTGTGCAAATCAATCAATCCACATAATTGGGGGGGGGGAGGAGGGTACCAAAAATATGTAGCAGAATACATATTGGCCTAAATTGATGAATAAATTAAGATTTTTTAAAACATTTTTATTGAGTATGTTTTATAGCAGAAAGTAAAAAATATAGTTTTATTTTTTTCAAAACGGTTAGTCTTTTTTTGTATAGCGCAAAAATAAAAACTGCAGAGGTGATGAAATACCACCAAAAGAAAGCTCTATTTGTGGAGAAAAAAATCAATTTTATTTGTGTACAGAGTTGCACAACCACGCAATTCTCACTTAAGGTAACGCAGTGCCGTATTGCAAAAAATGACATGGTTAGGACGGGTGTAAAACCTTCCGGTCCCTAAAGGGTAAGTTCGCCTTTGATCACTTTTTTTTTCTTCTAAATTCCAGCTCCCCTATGTACGAATATAGTATTCATGTACTTTTTTTGCAAAAATATCAACACTTTCCATTAAATCTACAGACACTTACTTTACTTGTCCTCATGCATGTTTCCATTTGTAATTTCTTACCTTCTGAACAGACTATAGGACATGACACAGGAAGAAGTTGACCAGCTGACCTCATTAGCACACACCCTGCATCATTCACCCTCCTACCTACCGTCCACTCCCAGGAGCATGTTTTTTAAATGAAATGAAATCAATCAATGATCACTCTTCTTACTAAATACACAATATGCAATCAGATTGCATAGTGTATGGGCATCTTTATACAAGTACATAGGAGGGAGTGGACAGAAACTCTCAGCTGTCAAGCCCTGTTCACATCTCTGCATAGCAGAAACTCACATTCCCACATGTGTTTTTTTTGTTTATTTTTTTTTAGCGAGGTGGGAAAGCATTTGAGCATTTTCACTCATCACATACAGGGCAGCCCATCCACCTGAATGCCTGAGGAAAGAGCCCGCCTGTCTTCCCCATCACAGGCTGCACGCTCAGAAATGCGTCGCACAATAGTGACGTAGGCACATTCCCACGATGTCTCCTGTGCTCCGGACTCCATACGGACAGCCGACACTGACACGACCGGTCAGGATCCCGGCTCCCCCCCCGGATCGGATTACACTTGCGGACCCAGCGGTGTGGAGCCTGCGTTTACTGCTATGGGATACTGTCCCCAACAGAAGTGCCCACCTGTTTTTAGCACAATGTGAGTTGTTACACTTTATTTGTCTTTCAATAAATCCTGTACGTCTGCACCCAGAAGCGCCTTCTTCTTATGTTTCATCCACCTGAATGGGCTGCCCTACACGCAACAAACAGAAGCTTCAAAACTTTTTTTTAGAACGGAGCTTGGTGCATTTTTACTGTGATTTTTGGTGCCGCACATTATTGAAATGCAAGGAAACACATATGTGAATGGAGCCTCATTGTTCTTGTGTTAACGCACCAACTTCACTTTCGGGCCCCATTCACATCTAGCATAGGGGGAGCAAACGTTTTGTGGCTCATTTTTCCTTTGACAAGCATAGGGCAGCCCATTGATTTCAATGGGTTGCACTAAATGTGGCTTATGGGACATTTTCGCGTTTTGTGGGTTGTGGGTTGTGTGTTTTTTACTGTGCATTTTGCAGCATTTGCCCCTCATTTTTTCACATGGCAAAATGTGTGTTTGGTGTGCCATTAACAATTATGGCACTGAAAGAGCAACTAGTAATTTTAAGTGTAGAAATATGGCCATACACTATACGATCTGATTGTATATTTAATGAGAAGGGCGAACACTGATTGATTGTATTTCATTTAAAAATGTGCAGCTGGGAGTGGGCGGTAGGTAGGAGGGTGGATGATGCAAGGTGTGTGCTAATGAGGACAGCTGGTCAACTCCTTCCTGTGTCATGGCCTATAGTCTGTTCAGAAGGTAAGACATTACAAATGGAAAAATCTGGAAACATGGATTTGCAAAAAAGTACATGAATATGATATTGGTACATAGGGGAGCTGGAATTTAGAAAAAAAAGTGATCAAAGGTGAACTTACCCTTTAAGTGGTTAAAAAACAGCATTTTTGTTTGCACATCAATGGATGATGGAAGTCAACAGAACTTCACCTCATTCTCTAAGTTCTGGGGAAAATTCCCTTGCAAAGTGAACATTCTATTTGCCTTCTGTCTCTGTAATACCAAAAAAATAATTTAGGAGGAAGGGTGTCACTGGGACAGGAAAACACAAACCCTACAGAAGTTTTAAATCTTACCCACTTTTTTTTAAAAATGAAACCTAAATCTAGGAGACAAGTTTTATAAGCCTAGGGGATGCCAGGGCCATCCAAACAGCAGGCTATTTTAGTGTTAATCAGCTGCTTCAGTGAAATTAGCACAGCTGCTTAACAGGGCATCACAAATGGTTGACACAAACAGAGGCCAAGGTAGCTGAAAGCTGTATATTAGTCAGACGAAGACTAAAATGTTTACAATTCAACTATCTCAGATCTGCTACATACTATGAAGCCAGTACAATCTCCTCAAAAAAGAATTCAGTCGCACTGCTCACGTAAAACATGTATTATTTGTATTAAATTCAACAATATGAGAAAATATATAACCCCTGAAAACAATTACCAACTCGCTATAACTCAAAAAAAATTAATAACTAAATCAATAAAGAATGCACATGCAAATAAGAATATTTTATTACAATTGTAATAAAGCTATGAACAAAGCGCAACAAAGTAAGCCTTAAGGGAGGAATACAAGATAAGAAAATCGAGCGAAAATTTCCGTTCTGCAAACAATCAGCTGATTCTCTACTTGTTGATGCCCAGCAAGTAATACCTGATATCAATATTGTGAACAAAAAAGACCGATTGAAAAAATGTTAAATTTGTGTCGTATCGTTTGCGAACAAACGATACTCTATTCGTTGGTGTGAAGGTCGTCAATAAAAAAATCACACACATACTACATCACTACCACTTATGCGTGAGACATGAATACTATGTATGTTATCGATTGCTCTTTTTAAAAAAAATTTTGATGTGTTAATGTTGGCAACGATTTCGACCAACAACTGCTGTTTTGGCGGTTGAGCGATCGCCCAATTTTCTAACTGTGTATTCCTGCTTTTACACCACTCATTATCAACACATTTCACTCCTGGAGGCCATTCCTCTCTGAAGCATTTCACCCTTACGGGCTTAGTCATAGAGATTTGCTGCATGTCTGATGAATAAAGTTTGTAAGTAAGAGTGATGTCATTGTTGTGTGACTTATTCTTTGCACTGGATTCATGTGGAGCGTGGATGGGCTCTTTGGTTAGGCAAACCTAAATAGATCTTGTGTGCTTCCCTTTTCTTCCCATATACATCGGGTGTTCCTGAGTGCCTGATAACCTGTGTACCTTTCCTATGGGAAAAGAGGAGTAAGGATTACTATATTTTTTATAATTTGACCTTCTGGTAATGCAGGTGTCATGGCTCTGAGGTGAGCGCCAGTTTGTATGGTGGTGGAACATGGAGCACTTCTATTATTTGGAGCACAGTATCACAGTGGTGATTGCATATACTGATTGGACTTTAATTTACACTATTTGTGAACGATCATATTTGTTGCACATTATAATTGTATTAGTATGTGCATAGCACTTTTTTAATATTTTGGTGATAATATTCAGTACAAGACACTTATTTTTGTTGCGCTGCACTGTTTTCTATTTGTTTATGGTACTCTTTTAGATTACCACTTTAGCTCTAGATGAAAAACCAGTCCTATGAAGTCAAGCCAAATACCTTGATTTAAATTGTTACAGCCTTCTGCTTATAAAATGGCAGATTTTTCCCTTTATAGTATAAACACAGGTCTTACAGATGTATTTATTTTTATGGAAAGCCTGTACACTATTGCACTAATAGACCGATTAAATGCCAAAAAAGGCAATGAATGCACTTTTTTATCAGTCTGTGATCCTTAAATAGATTTTGGGTTCTATGTGCTATAGAAAGTTCCAGCACCAGAAGCCATCAGTAAGATGAACTAGGGAATACTGTAAACACTGCCTGTGGTTCTGTGTACACAGCGCCAACAGTACTAAGTTCATTAGCCACTTCTTACAGGCAAGAAGAGCCTACTTTAAAAATGGAAACGTATGTAAAATGGAATATGCATAAGCTGATGCCAGGGAACATCATCAGTAAGCTCATTATTACCAATGCTGACTAAATATGATAATAGGTTAAAGGGCCTAAAGGATTCCGTTCTACACCCCTTAATCTGTCCTGTAAAGGCTGTGTAGGTTTTTTGAAGCTGAAAGATTTACTGCTTCCTTATACTGTAGATAAACCTTCAAGACAATCATACAACTACGCTACCTACATATGCCTAACTTAGCCAAGAGCTAAAAATGGGCTGATCTAACTTTGACCTAGCTTACATTTGCACTGAAATACAGCACTTGGGGAACATTTTTAAAGTTCTCCTACTGCCCACTGCTGCACCTGTCACATAGTTTAACGGGGGGCCCCACAGCCCTGTACACACAGGGGCAGTTGTGTAGCTTTTTGGTGTGGTAAAAATTACATCTCCTGTTGCTTATGTTGAGGAGTGTCATCACTGAAAGCGACCCGGTGAACTGGGCTATGCTGCAAACGTGAGCCAAACACTAGGTCAATAGTTGCAGTGTGGCTTTCTTATTCAAAAATTCTCTTTGGCTGTCAATTTTTTAAAAAAAACTGGCATTTGAGAGGAGGCAGTATTACCTCCTATATGTCTGTCAGCAACTCCTGTAATGCTCTCTGAAAAGTGATCCACTACTGATCAATTTTCAGAGACAGCAACTGTAAACAAGCCTTTTTAATGACCACTCAGTCTACTTGCCAGAGTTAGAGCTTCAAGCCCACTTTTACTTACCAACACAGAAAGATAACAGAAAGTCTTCTCACATAGGCAATGTTCCTGTACAACACAATAGTAAATCCTCCTGGCTATTTATTGCAAAGGTCTGTCTATTTCCTCCTTAATACATAGCTGCCTCAGACTCTGCTTGACTGGACCTCTTGTTTGCTCACACACATCCAATTCACAGGTCTTTTCAGACATAAACTGCCTCTGTCTCTAAACAGTTTCCTAGTCTTATTTCCATTAGCTGTTGGATTGGTACAGCTGCCTATCTGTTTAGGCCAGGCAGGCCTGAAACCATGCTCCCGTGTCCGCACTCAGGCTGTTCTTTCAGAACACGGAAGCCATGACTGTTTGAAAACTCTTCCTATTTATGAGCACAATACACCTGTCTTCAATCAGTCTCCTCCCTTGGAATATCTGGTCTGATCTTTCTGGGATCCCTTCACTGACTAAACATGCTCTACTCGTCACTAACAACATTTTTACAGTTACAGACAGTGCTTCCATATACGTTCCAGAGTAATGTCATACAGTATGGGCTAGTTTACACTTGCTTCGGCTTCAATGCTCATTAAAGCTCATACAGCTTCAACAAGATTTTATGATGTGTTCTTGAGGCTTCGGCTGTGCTTCGAAGAGGCTTCAGTGAGGCTTCAACAAGGCTTCAACGAGGCTTCACTGATGCACTTTTGAAGCCTTGTTGAAGCTTGGCAGATGCCCTGTGTGTTTGTCGATATCTCACACCTGCAATTTCTCCAAAACAAAGCAAAGCTAAAACTGAATTACAGCCTCTGAAAAGCCGCAGGTGCTTCAAGCGAGCTTCAAACAAGCTTCCTCATAGACTTCTATGGAGAGGCTTTGAAGCCTGGCTTAAGTTACATGGGGTATAATTTTTTACGCAAAGCTGAAGCGCAGCAAAGCTAACGTAAGGTGTAAACAGGGCTGTAAGCTAACCATTTTATTTAGTGACAGGAGCTTTGACTGGCGTTAAGGGAACGTTAACAACGCCTGTCTGACGCCCTGTTTTGAAGCAAGTGTAAACAAGCCCTATAAGTTTCCAAAGTAGACCAAATGTGACCTAGCTTAAAATGTTTGAGAGGCAACAACTACTTTGTATGTAGCTCCTGTGATTATCTATGTTAGTCTTCAGATCATTTTGTGATCAGATTGTGACCCTATGGAGCCCCTTGGATCCAAGGACTAAGCTGTACATGATACCTATAGTTTTGCAACTTCCCAAAAAGTTAGAAAGCCCTGCCCACTTGGCACTAATCTTGGCTTTCTCTCATATAAATGTCAAAGTTATGGGCAGGAGAGGCTCTGGCATTTGAGAATTGAAAAACAAAGGTAAGCAATCTCAAGGAACACATCAATCAGCTGTATTAAATATTGTAGAGTTAAAATAATGACTTGACATGTCTAGCTGCACTCATACTTCTATCACATGTCAGTAACAAAGAGAAGGCCCCTGCCCCTACCTATAACTGGCCTGCACAGCAAGGAGCACATGGAAGGGTAAATGCATGAAAGACAAAGCCAGAAAAAAATTCCAAGCTCAACTTACCAACCAGTCTGCTAACCAAATGAATTAACCTGTCCAACAGTATGTGTATACACAGGGTGCCGTGAAGAGGCCTTGCAGCTTACGCATGCGTTTGCAAATGCATGCTAACTAAACCCCTGTTTTTAGCGCATACTGTAGGACAGGTAAATTTGGTTGGTTAGCAGATTGGTTGGTAAGCTGAGCTTGGAATTTTTCTCTGGTTTTGTCCTATCACATGTCAACTTCAAAGTTCAAGAAGAGAAAGCAAAAAGATTCTGAAGATTGTATCATGTCTGACGGTTGTATACCACTTATAGGTCTATAAGAGAGTGCTGCTTGGCCAAATGGTTCTGGTAAAGTCAATGGAGAGGAAAAGGGAAGTAATGGAGATGGAACCAGCACTAGATAACTTAAGGGGGGAACAATATCGACTGAGGCACATTTTTAACCATGTCTGATTAATTGTTCCCTCAGACAGATTGGTAGCCTGCCATGAACAGAAGTTTATTGATTGGTAGGATTGGGCAAATTACATTTCAGATTAATTGGAACAGTACATTTAGAAACAATATTAGAACCAAGACACTTTCAAGGTCTTTGTTGAGAAATCAGCACAGTGTTAGGACAGATGAATCATTGAAAACTTGTCTGGCAGCCTTCAGTATTCACTTCTGGGTTCACAAATATGAGAGCTTGTGTTTTATGCTATGGAGAGATGGCAGGAAAGAGATGATTATCTTGGCAAGGGGTGGATAAGTATTACAGACAGCCTTTTTGTTAAGTTGATGATTAACTGCTCCCACATTGGTTGGTCTATTGGTTTTGAGGCCTTCTACAGGTATGAGATCTTCAGCCGATCTGCTAAAAATGGCTAGATTGGGGAACTGTCACTGCAGGTCTGAAGGAAAGCTTTAAACACATATACTTATTATCTTAGGAAATACCCAACACCATACAGACACCTGCAAGATCAGAAGAGTCAGCAGAATTAAGAAATGATTATATAATGTCTTTGAGTACCTGCGGCAAAAAATACTAACTAGCCTCACCCATGTTTAGTTTTTGCTTTGATGGTATTCTATTCCAAAAGAATATTTAGCGCACAGAGAAAATAGTGTAGTTCCTCTGGGTGGACTGATACATTTTACGCAAGCAGAAAAAACACTGTCAACATTTTTACATTTTTACCTTAAAACAAAATACTTGAGATAGGACATGACGTTTTCTTATTTCCTTGCTGGAAACAATATAATTAGGTGCATTGGGCTCATTTCCTTGTGTCTTTTTTTTTTCAAATTAGTTCACATTCAGAAATAATACATTGTGAACAGTGTGATCAACTGTGCTTTACTGAAGCTTAGTGTCTGCTAAGGATCTAGACTTGAAAGTTGTCATCAGTGGGAGAGTGAAATTTGTGGTTTATTTAATGTCTCTGCTCTGCAAGGGGAAGAGGATCAACTGTATAGATCCCAACACCGTTTTTTTCAAGTCTAATTATTTTTAGTGGTTATGCAAAGCTTTATAAATATTTTTTTATATTATTTACTGAGACTTAATGCATAAGGAGACTTAAAGTGAAACTACTGGCAAAGTCAAAACTTACATATAAGATGCAGTGTGTTGCTAGAGGGGCAGAAGCCTTAGGTCCCACAGTTGAATGAGGAGAGGGGGCGCAGTGTAACCATCAGGAGCGGTGTGATAAAGTGGTGCTGCAAATATTAAACTGCTGCCAGTCTGCCCTGATAAAGCCCAATATATGATCAGAGCACCACCTTGCACCTATAGCAGGGCACCACCTTGCAGAGTGGCAACGGAGTACTATCTGTGCTCCTGTACCCGGTAGTAGAAGAAACCGCACTACTGTCAGTTGGAGTGATCTCGGCCTGCTGCTCTGACATGTCATCATTCCCAAGCTGGAAAAAGAGACACACCGTGTGGGAGCGGGATGGAGGTAGGTCGTTAAACACAGACTTGGGCTGAGGCTGAGGATAGTCATTTCATTCAAAGCAGTCGGACACATTTACTGGTATGCAGATTTGTACAAAGTAAGGGTCCATTTACACGTCCGTTAAAAACTCAGCGCTTGGATGCTTGTTCTGCACACATCTGTATGCAACACCATACAAATGAATATGACCAGTAAGACCCATGCGTTTGTGGCTGCTGCATTTGGAGTTGAATCCCTACCTGTGAAAATCGTGAATGCACTCATGCATGTAAATGCATCTAAAAGTGTGTGTAGTCCAGCAGGTCCAGTAGATGCATACAGACTCAATGCGGATGTAAACACTTTTAGATGCATGTAAACGTGTGTAAACTTGTCTAATCATGTTTAAACGTGATGGATGTAAACCCATCTAATCACGTCTAATCTAATGCATTTTTTTTCTGTCAGCAGGATCCTGCGTGTAGGTCTAATGACCATGTGACTGAAGCCAATTGGTTAACCCCATGGGTGAGTGAGGGGTTAATTAACATTGGCACTGGCCAGTAATGCAAGGCCTTAACTAACACTGCCACTGCTGTATTAGTTGCCAGTAACAGTGTTTAACCCCTTGCATTATTGGCAAGTAGCAATGTTAATTTACCCCCTCACTCCCACCAAGGAGTTTACCATTTATCTGTACAAAGTTGATTAGTATCCAGTGGCAGTGTTTATTAACCCCTTCATGTTGCATTAATGGCCAGTGGTAAGTAAATTCCACTATTAAGGGGTTAAATAAAACCACCGCCAATGGGGTGGGATTTTTGTCAATACCACTGCTACTGACCATCAATGCAGGAAGGTTAAAAGGCTACCAGTGAAGGGGGGTTTTAATTAGCATAACAACACTGTCCAACAATGTCGTTATTACTGCAGTCACTGGAACCAATGCTGGGGGTTACTATTGCGTAAACTGGCACCAATGTTGGGGATTATTATTATTGCAATTACTGACACCAATTTTGGGGGTTATTGCTCTGTAAAGTGGCACCAATGCAGGGGGTCACTACTTTGGAAACTGGAATGCCTTACCCTCTTTTTGGGTAAGCACCTACCCCGTGCTAGGAGTGTACTGTACTGATGGACTTTCGAATCATCAATTCAGCCAAAGTTGCCTTAGCCTCCCAAAAGTTTCTCCTTTCTCTAGCCACTGTGCCCCACTATCTCTAGTCTCCATACACTGGCCAAAATCAAGGGCAATGTGTGGTATTGGGGGCTATCTGGGTGGCTAACTGTCAAGGAGATGTATTGGTCATGCCAGGTTCAGTAGGCTTCCTTAATGTTAAGTGCTTGTGCAGAGCCATGGCAAGAGAGACCCATACATGGGCTAGCTGAAATGCTGGCCAGTACCAGGTCATTCCATTCATTTCTGAAAGGCTGGCATATGGTGTCTCCAAGAAATGATAGTAACAGCACATCACATAGCCAGTAGCACTTGGAAGACTGTAAAAAGTGAATGAGAAGAGTGCATGCAAGGGAAACTCAGAAAGAGGGGTTCAGGTGACTCTCAGAAAATGCAGACAAATTCATCTCCACCTTCCTGTTACAAAGTCTGCAAAAGCTTTCATAGCACTAAAAAGTAAAGGATCACATATGCCACCTTAATTCATAGCATTGTGTGCAATGCCATTAAAAAGGAATCTTAATAAGGACATATACAGATTAATCAATATCATTTTTAACGTAACAACACTTTTAATGTAATAGTATTTACACGTTTGCTGAACTTACTATATATTTTTTTTTTTTAGTGGATAAGGTGGAAATGCAATAATAAACTGTTCTAAATTAAAGAAAAACAACAAACAGGAATATCAAGCAAACAGGATATAACAGTTATCCAGTATGTGTTGTAAAACTGGAAGTAGTGTCAAAATTGCAGTTGATTGAATACTCTGTAGCTTACAAAAACTTGAGGGTTGGGGGGGGGGGGGGTGATACAAAACAATTACAATGCCACTGAAGTAAAAAAATGGTAAAAAGGGGGAAACAGGAGACAGGAAAAGAAAAGACATTGGGGTGGGATTCACATAGTCCCTTGGCAAGCTGTAAGATATAAGACAGAACCAATTTAAAGAGAGAATAAATCACCATTTTTCTTCACTTGACTATAAAAAATCTAGCCAAGTTATCCACACATTCAGAAATTATGTTTATCGCTGTGAGATTTTAATTAATTAGGTGCCATTAATCCTACTTTTGGCTTCCTGAAAGCAGTGGGTGGGGGCCTTCAATGCGTTAATGATTGTTTTGCTGTAGCGAAGGTGTGCATGATTATTTTTTGTATCCTACTTGGTAGGTCATGAACCTACTTAGGCCTCATACACACGGACGTTTTTTACTGCCATGTTTTTTGCAGCTCATGTTATTCAATGGCCCCATAAAAACGCTGACGTTTTTGAGCTGTAGATAGCGTCGGCGTTAGTGAGCTGAAAGCAGAACCCACGGCCAAGTGCATTCCGAGGCTGTAGCGTTATGGCCTCCTGCTCTCCAGTTCCCTCATCACCTCCTCCCATATTCGCCTCCAGGACTTTTCCCGAGCCTCTCCCATCCTCTGGAATTCCCTACCACAATCTGTCAGACTGTCTCCAAATCTATCCACTTTTAGGTGAAAACTTTTCTCTTCAGAGGGGCCTATCTATCCTGCCTCCACCTAACAACTACACTTTTATTTTCTTCATTAACTCATCCCCACACAGTTATTACCCTCTCGTATCACTTGAATTGTATTGCAATTTTACTGTCTGCCCTAATGTTCTAAAGCGCTGCGCGAACTGTCGGCGCATATATATCCTGTATAATAATAATAATCTAATACCATCTTACAATGTACCATGTCCATACATGTTTATGGTTGCAATATTCTGTTTCATGCTGTTTTTCATGGGTATCAAATGCATGCCCATGTCCAACCTTGTTACGATCCTTTTATATCCGCAAATAAATGTATTTACTCTTATTACTTTCTTATGTTGTTGACCTTATGCATACCTCACATAAAGTCCCATGGGACGAAAAATAGTTTTGTTCAGAATTCATAGAAGAGGCCCACGGAACTTTCAAGATTTGAAGACTCTGTGTGGAAGAATGGGTCAAAACCACACCTGAACAATGCATGCGACTAGTTTCTTCATACAGGAGGCATCTTGAAGCTGTCATTACCAACAAAGGATTTTGTACGAAGTATTAAATAAATTTCAATTAGTGTGTTCAATACTTTTCCCTGTGTCATTCCATTTTATTCTTTGTATGTATTGATGAATGGGTTGTTACCGACGTGGTGAAAATTTCATATCAATAGCACCTTTAGAAATATATTTACTTAGAAAAATGGTGACGTGTTCAATACTTATTTTACCCGCTGTGTATTATATAGAAAATACACATCTCTGAAGCACCTTAAAAGTCTGCTTTTTACTAAGTAGTCAGTCTGGCAACAAATGAGTATTCAAGTAATTGTTCTCCGAACAGTTTGATTTTCCCATTTAAAAAAAATAACAGCCTCCATTTCTCATTTATTTTATGCTTAGAAATAAATAGCATGTTTTCTTTATTTCTGTGAAAAGTGCCGCTGTCCTGCTGATTACACAATAGTCACTACATTTTCCTCACAAATAAAACAACCTTTTAGACTTATAGCAGCCTATACATCTCTGAATTCAGGTGAAATGAACACCTTTCATGAAAAGACAAACAAATGAAAGGTGAGTCTATAAAATCACACAGATTTCCTGTCCTATTGTTCGGTTTGGAATTACTGTATTGTAAGGTAGAGAACCCATCCTGGAGAAAATGGATTAATCTGCGGCTGGGTATATTGTCTCCTGTGTACACAAAGCTCTGCATAGACTGAAGTAAGTAGGACAAACTAGACATATCCTTTCCCATATGAGACAAGCCAGACGTGAAGTAATACCACCACAAATCACATGCAAACAGTCTTAAAAGTGATATGCCAGGGATGAGACACTGAACAGGGCCAGACCTGAAGAAAAATGTATACAACTATTAAGAAAGACATAGACAGAAGCAGATTCCAGTGTCTCAAGAGGAAATTATTCCTCCTAATTTGAAAAAGCTATTACATAATGAGATAAACATTTTAGCCATCAGTCGCAATTGTTACGAGAAGCAGGGACAAAGGTGAATAGAAAAAGACTCTTATTTTTTTTTTTTTACATATTTGATGTCAGAGAAACTCCATCATGGATTTCCAACATGGCCTCTACTATAATGTGTATGTTGTTGTAAGGAGTTATGTTTGCCATCACCAACTGTTATAAATTCTACAACTGAACATTTTTAAATCAAGTACAAATTTTCACAACTATTTAAAGTGATTGTAAACCTCAGATATGAAATATGTACAAAGCACATCTCTATATAGTGTGTACTTGTCTCACTTAAAGCGGAGTTCCGGACCAAATATGACTTTCAACCTCCCTGGCGGTATTCCCAAGTGTGGCTCATGGTTAATTTTAAGTGCCAAAAGCAGTATCCCCGAGCCGCACTCGGGATTACACTGTTAGGAGCAACTGCATGTACTTACCTTGTCCCTGCAATCCCGCGATGTCCCCGGCGGTGTCCTCCGGCCGATCATCCGCCTGATGTATAATGGTTTCAGGCTCCGTTACCTGCGAGCGGCGCGATACATGGGGCAGAGCCGGCAAGAATTTCAAAAAATTATACACACAAATATACAATAAATCAGTAAAAATCATATCATATAATCATAAAATCAGTGCACCTCAGATTTCTCCCCAGTGCTTTGTCCAGTGCCCTGCCTGCACCTGCAGTGTTCTTTGTGCCTGGAAAACTGAGAGCGTCCATGACATCCAAAAGGCATCTCTCTAGATTCCCATTTACTGGAGCAGCTGGTATGAAAGTGGCCGTTGAAGATGACAACCCCCTGGCGTACCTACAACTATTTTTGATCGATGAGGTGATTGAAAAAAGAAGTTACCGAGACAAATCGGTACCATGAGCAACAATCCACTACTGCTCATCTGAGGTTTTCAAGTAGAAAGTGGGAACCAGTGACCAAAGATATTTGGCAGTTTCTGGGCCTAAAAATTCTTCAGAGTGTGGTGGGGAAACCACTGCAGAAGTGGTATTGGACAACAAATAAATTACTTGCCACTCCATTCTTTGGCATGGTCATGTCGGAATACAAATTTTCCCTGATAATGAAATTTGTGCATTTTGAGGACAATGAGGAATTTGATGAAACTACTCATCCTGCACTGCAACTGAAGAAAATTTGGGAAGTATCCCAAATGGTTTATTTTTAAATTCCAACTGGGCTATGTGCAAGAAAGAGACATCAGCATAGATGAAAGTCTAATGGCTTACAAGGGAAGGCTCAGCTGGATACAGTACATCGCACCAAAGAGAGCACGATTTTGCGTAAAATCGTTCATGCTATGCGAATCTTTAACTGGCTACATATGGAATTCCATCCTATACACTGGAAAAGGGACAAAATTTGACCAAAAATACAGCAGCTATGGAATGGCAACATCTTCTGTTCTTTCCCCCATTGAGCCATTGCTAAATCAGGTCTTTGTGTAACTACAGAAAACTTTTACACATCCCTGAACTGTACGAGTTTCTATTGCAGAATAAAACAGATGCCTATGGAACTGTTAGGGCTAACCTGCGCAAACTGCCGCCAATGTTTGGCAAAAAGAAGCTAAAGACGGGAGAAATGGTTGCCTGGCAGAAAGGCATAATGGCCTCCAAATCAATGGAATGGCCAGAAACGCACGTGGGAAACAGATTTCCTCATATCCTAAGGGTGTGACAGCCAGGGTTCCAAACAAGGTTTGCTTATGCAGGGTCAGGAAACGATGATCCTCAGAAAACGCCAAAAAAATAGGCACATAGCGTAATCCCATTTAAAACATAGACATTTTATTGTAAAAACAGCTGGTACACTCACATTTTATTAGATGAATTTGAGCATGTTAAAAAATAACTGCCGCATAGGGATCAAATGTAAACAAACAGCCGTGGAAATGTGGTGTCTGCACGTCTTGTCCACCCTACAAGTTTCGTCATAGGATTGACATCATCAGGGGTGTGGCTACCAGACGTGCACCACACTGTTTAATACTAAACAAACTGAACAAACATCATCAAAACGGAACAGACTACTGGAGGAAGTGCACACACACTTCCGCAAAAAGCCGTTAGTTCACGTCCCACGCCACCAGCACTGATCAAACTGAGGGCAGCACAACCTATTTGGTCAGTCGCGTCAGCCCTTTTCTTCCCTCTTTTATTAGAGGGGGGTGGCAGATTTAGTTACTGTTCTTTTGCTTCATTTTAAATATATAGGAAACAGGCAGCATGTTTACTTATTGATTTATTAATATTTTGTAGATCCTATTATGTGCTGTAGCCGCTTTACCCCCCGCCATTGCGGGTGAATATGTAGTACAATCAGAATATGCACTTTCGCCCTCAGTTTGATCAGTGCTGCTGGCGTGGGACATGAACGTCCGCCTTTTTGCGGATGTGTGTGTGCACTTCCACCAGTAGTCTGTTCCGTTCTGATGATGTGGAATGGGAACTTCCGCCCTCAGTTTGTTTAGTATTACACAGCGTGGTGCACGTCTGGTAGCCACCCCTGATGATGTCAATCCTATGATGAAACCGGTAGGGTGGACCAGACGTGCAGACACCACACTTCCACGGCTGTTTGTTTACATTGGATCCTTTATGCTGCAGTTATTTTTTAAAATGCCCGAATTCATCTAATAAAATGTGAGAGTGCCAGCTGTTTTTACAATAAAATGTCTATATTTTAAATGGGATTACGCTATGTGCCTACTTTTTGGGGGTTTTCTGAGGATCATCCTTTCCTGACCCTGCATAAGCAAACCTTGTTTGGAACCCTGACTGTCACACCCTTAGGATATGAGGAAATCTGTTTCCCACATGTGTTTTTGGCCATTCCATTGATTTGGAAGCCATTATGATCTGGTAAGTTGCCTATTGAATCTCTGGTGGTGGTTACAGTGGACGTGTGTTGAGAAGAGACTGCCTTTTCATACTTTTTCACCTGGTGTGATTACAGCTTGGGCTCTTCTATTTTTCAAGGAGGTCTATATGGACTTTACAATTTTATTTTACACATGAACTTAGTTTTACTTATGCTAATGCCACTTAACTATTTTTATTTCAGTTAGACAGGCGCTGCATCTATGTGATAAATTGTACTGGAACATAGCAAATTATATCAAAAACGCACTGGAACTGTATGTGGTGAGAAGCTATGTTCCAGGACAGTTCTGTGCAGAAAAAATGCAGCATGCTCTACATTTTTTCTGCACCAGAAACTGACCGGAAACTGATGGTACTGGTGTAAACTAAAGTCATTGGAATACATGGAAAACAATGTATATGCATTCTTAGGGCCAGTTCACAACAAAAAAATGCACTCCGGATACGTTCTGGATCAGTTTTTGTTTAGTTCACACCACACGCAGTTCCAGTGAGTTTTTGATACAATGTGCTATGTTCCAGTACAGTTCTGTGCAGAAATAATGCAGCATGCTCTACTATTTTTCTGCACTGGAAACTGACCGGAAACTGACTGCACTGGTGTGACTAGAGCCATTGGAATACATGGAAAACAATGTGCATGCATTTTAGTGCAGAAAAAAAGCACACGGAACTGCATCTGGTGTGAACTAGCACTCAGAGCACTAAGGCCCCTTTCACACCATCAGAGCCTGCCAATGGATCCGCTCACTCAGCAGTGGATTTTTCCGCTGATCCCTGCTGAGCAAGCAGATGACTGGTCTGTGTCTGCTCCCCTGATGCAGTGAAGACAGGGACACAGCCCGCTGTTTTCTATAAACTGTTGGATGGAAACAGACCGCCTGTCCATTTCCATCCGACTGTCATTCGGTCCGATCCACCGGGCGGATGGATCCCCATCCATCTGGTTTTAGTGTACAGAATTGGATCTGATGTCGATAGGTGTAAGCAGACACATATCCGCTTACATCCACCACTCCATAGAGAGCAATGGATGGTCTGATCGGATCTGCAGACCCATCAGTTTCAAAGGGCCTAAATGTGATTACTCTCTGCTGCTTTGTTCCTCTGCTGTCTGCATTAATCAATTCTGACCTGTTTTTCTGACAGAGGAGGGACCTCCAGCAGATTGGTAGCCTCAGCTCTGTTCTGTTCCTATGTGAAGGGGGGGGTCCTATTAGGATTACTAGAATTACTAGATAGAGTTAGTTACCGGTGTCTGCAGATCTTTCAGATCCCACAGTCCATCTCCTGCAATGAATCATAATGAAATTTAGCAATTAGGGACCTGGAAGTTTCATGCAGGTGCAGATGTTTAAATATTCATTCACATAGGCACAGAGGTGAAAACGAATGTATTTCAGGGCACTCTACAGATAAGCTGTGCTTATTATTATTAGGGGAAAGCTGCAAAGAGCAGCCACCCTTGTGCACATCACTGGATCGTGATCAGGCTCGGGTAAGTATTAGCGTTTGGGGGGGGTAAATGAAAGTAAAAAACCTTCAGCCTTAAAACAACCACACTTTAAATTTGCCAAGGTAATTTCCTTCAATGCAAAAAATCTCTAAAAATACCATACATTAAAAATCTCTTCAAACCTGTGCCAGTTAATTCTTCTTGGTATAATGGTTAATCACCGTCTAGGATAGTCTAACAAAGGAAAGTCTATTCTATGGCATAAGGATAATTCAAAAACTGTAACATAATATACTGCATATCTGTTATTAAAGCGCGGCCCCTGGATTAAGTAAATCAACGCCAATTTGTAAAAGGTCTCTTTTCCTGTAAGTTCACTGGCTTGTGTTACATTCCTGGCAATAAAAGGTGTGTCATGTCACAAATAATGTCCTGCATCATAAAAAAACACTGTACCTATGTGATATCCAACTGACAGTATAAACATCATTGAGTCATAAATAGAGTTGAGCGAACCCGGACTGTAAAGTTCGGGTCCGTACCGAACTTTGGGGTGTCCGGGACCCGGACCCGGACCCGAACTTTTCAAAAAAAGTCCGGGTTCGCCTGTGGGGTTTCAAGCCATGCCTGGGCTTGAAATGTCAGGCCCAAGCGAGTTGAGATAAATACTGAGTTACTACAAATATGACAGTCAACCTATAGTGTATCCATGTCACAAAAAAATACTACGTCCTGTAATAAACACTGTACTGTGTGGAAAATAACGGTCCTTACATTGTGTTCGGTCACTTGAATGTCCTTTTCTCTGGAAAATGTTTAACCGCAACTAAATGAATTAGGTCCCCGGCGCGAAATTATTGTCTATACGTCATATAATACAATGTCAAAAACTTAATAGGAATACGGTATCTTATCTGAAAGGAAACAATCTGATAG
>BLSH010279713.1:948786-974661 GCA_018402905.1 Glandirana rugosa | reverse complement strand
TTTTCAGTGATTGGCACCATAGCTTGCAGACTCTATAACTTTCACAAAGACCAAATAATATACACTATTTTTTTTTTTTTTACCAAAGATAGGTAGCAGTATAAATTTTGGCCAAAATTTATGAAGAAAATTTACTAATTTGCAAAATTTTATAACAGAAACGAAGAAAAATTCATTTTTTTACAAAATTTTCGGTCTTTTTTTAATTATAGCGCAAAAAATAAAAAACCCAGAGATGATTAAATACCACCAAAAGAAAGCTCTATTTGTGTGAAAAAAAGGACGCAAATTTCATATGGGTGCAGTGTTGCATGACTGAGTAATTGTCATTCAAAGTGTGAGAGCGCTGAAAGCTGAAAATTGGTCTGGTTGTTAAGGGGGTTTAAGTGCCCAGTTGTCAAGTGGTTAAGGTAAAAAAAAAAAAAAACTTCTGTCTTTACAACCACTTTAAGGGTTAGTTATAAAGGTGGGTAATAAAGTAGAGCCCAATGCAAAACTTTGTTTCCTTCACTATGTACCAGCAACTATTTTCACTGGGGCAAAAATAAAGGAAAAATAACAATAATAATGACAATTGTTTTAGTAAATTAGCCTTATATTCTGCTAGGGTATATACCTACCTACTTTAAAAGTTAGGGGTAAGGCTAAAGTTAAAAGAGAAGTTCAGCATTTGTTTTTTTGCAAGAATCATACTTACCTAGGTGGATGCAGCATCAGTCCAATGCTGCATCTGTCCCCCACAGACACTAAGTGCCCTTTCACACTGGGGCTGGCGGGCGCTAGCGGTAAATCCCCGCTAGTTTCAGCAGGGATTTACTGCTGTTATAGCGGCGCTACGGCGCCGCTATGCAGGCAGGTGCGCGGCGCTTTTAACCCCCCACACGGGGTTAAAACGGGGTTAAAAGTGCCGGAGCACCGCGCTACCGAGGCGGTGTGCAGCCGCTTCGGAAGCGCTGCCCATTGTTTTCAATGGGCAGGGGCGGTGGAGGAGCGGCAAAGATGCTGCTTGCAGGACTTTTTGTAACGTCCTGCAAGCACACCGCCCCAGTGTGAAAGCACTCTGGCTTTCACATTGGGGTGGGTGGGGAGGGATTTTTGAGGCGCTTTACAGGCGCTATTTTTAGCTAAATAGCGCCTGTAAAACGCCTCAGTGTGAAAGGGGTCTTAAGCTGAGAGTGATCAAACACCGCCGACCGCTCAATTCTCAGAGCTCCATGAACAGAAAGCTGGTGACAGTCAATCACCGGCTCTCTGCTCTGCCCCCCCCCCCACCATGCTCACTGGAGCACTGGGCTAGGAGTGGCGGGCTCAGGTTCCCAGTGGCTCGCTGAGAGGCTGAGTCGGGAGCCGGTCCAGGGTTGTGGGTGGATCCCAACCATTTTGTTGCAATCTTTCCCCAGCCTGGACCGTCTCTGTGATGTCAGCCGACAACGAGCCTCAGCCTGCTGTCTGCTGAAAACTGGTCACAGGAGTGAAGAATGAACTGCACTCCTGTGTCCCACAGAAGAAGTAAAACCAAACGAGTTTTGGCTGTACTTCTCCTTTAAGGCTATACTGGTATTTGTATTAAACCTGCAGTATCAAAAGATAATTTTTGATGTAATAAGTTGGGTATTTGGGTGTTTATTATCTGTAAATTTAATTGGAACCAAATGTTCTTACATATGCCCCCAAATACTGTCCAGTATAACAATATATAACCCTCATTTTTGGAAGGCAGATAACAGAAAGAAGTTAGCACTATGGATGAGGAATATATTTCCTTTCTTACCTGCCTATTCCGTGACCCGCTGTCTATATACTGCAGGCATTGTGTATTGATGTGTCTACAGAGATCTGTTATCTTTCTGTTAGATACTGCCTCTGCCCAAACACAGACCTACCGCTGGAGATAAAGATTAACATAAAAATCATATGTACCGGCCCTTACTCCCTTCAGCTGGGATAACACATGCACACACAGCTGTCAGAATAAAATGAGATAAACTGAATATTACAAAGCAATAACAATATTTTGTGAAACAGATAAATACGCTATTCCAAGCTGCCCATAAATAATAGTGCAGAAATGATAATATCTTACCTAGTAACCTGACAATACCGCTAAATCTCTAAAGGTAAATTATTGCTGCTTTCAATGTTTCGTCTTCTCAAAGTTCAGGGTTAAACAAGTGTAATAGAGATAAGAGAAAATGCACAATCTGGAAGGACTGAAAGTCTGATATCTGCAAGTAGAACATGCATATGATTTGAGCTACATATATATCAAAGGGGAGCTACAGTCTTTTTCATTTATTTTAGCTATTCGAAAGGCAGAAAGGAGCATACTGCATCTTATTACTCTATGTTAATGGTTTATTAACCTTACTTTAGAAACACGGTTTTTAAAACATTAACATACAGTAGTTAGATATATAGTTTGCTATTATAATTTTACAAGATTTAGGCCATTTTTACTAAAAGTGGAAGATAAGGCGAACATAACTATTCTTAGAATGTTCCCTCACCCTCCTCCTACCTATCCTGCATACCCTGTATAAACAAAACCTGTATATTAACCTTTTTGGACCTAATGTGATCTGGTCAGATGATCCAGTAGCCCCAGCTCCCCTGTGTCAAAGAATGGCTGCTGCAGGGGAGAGGAGAGAGCACCAACAACGGCTGGGTTTTGGGAGTCTAGAGGTGACACCACAGCTCAGGGAAATCACAGCTGCTGATAAGCTCTCCCTAAGAGCTCATGCACACTGCAGCTCAAAGAGCTTGAAGAAGCGGCTAGTACATGCTTTTGGGCTCTTTTGAGCTCTTATTTTTTCTGCCTATAAACTCCCCTCCATGTTAGCCAATGTGTCCATGCACACTTTGGCTTTTTCAGGCATATTCAGGCACACGCTTCTACAGGCAGAAAAAAAACCCACCAAACATGCATTTTTGAGAGGAGCTAGTGCCCCAAAAGAGCTAAAAAAAACTTGAAAAAGCTCAAAAAAGCTTGAGAAAGCTTGAAAATGTTTGTTCCAGCTTTTTGTTATGTTTATACAGTGCTTAAGAACATACTATATAGGAGGGTTTGTGAGAAAAAACGCTTATGCTCAAAAAAGCTCAAAGAAGCTCAAAGGAGCTTGTAGAAGCTCAATAAAAATGTGCAAAAGAGCACAAAAAAGCACAAGCTTCTTCAAGCTGAAATAAAAGCTCAAATGCCAGTAAAAGCTGCTTTTTTTTAGCTGCAGTGTGCATGAGCCCTAAAGCTGGTCACAGACAGAGCAAAATGTAGCCAGTTCAGCGGGAACTGACCGGATCTTGGTCTACGTGTGGCCGCTGCTCAACAGAGGTCAACTATTAGACCACCTTCTGTCGAACAGGAATGTTGGAAAACTTTTAGTAACCAGTTGTTGAGGCTGCTGATTAGGGTATTCTGCCAGCAGAGAGTCAGACTGCAATGTCCTTGAAGTAGAGAATTAGAAAAGAGCAGCTGTGGGGATGATTTACTAAAACTGGAGAGTACAAAATCTGATGCAGCTCTACATTGTAGCCAATCAGCTTCTAACGTTAGCTTGTACAGTTAAAGTGGTTGTAACCCCTTTACAACCACTTTAAACTATAGGTAAGCCTACAATCAGGCTTACCTGTAGGTACTGAGAATATCTCCTAAACCCATACAGTTTAAGAGTTATTCACTGTATCAGCATGTGCCGACGTCATCGGCACATACGCACTGAACAAATGGTCCCAGGGTGCCGTTAGTTCAGTGAATGTGCCATAACCGGCAGCTCCCGCGCACATGCGCGGGAGTGACATAATCGCAGCTCCGGCCGTTTAACAGCGCTGAAGCCGGCGCTGTGATTGGCCGGAGCCCGCGATCCCAGAAGAAGACACATTAGATATGACACCGGTCACATCGGTGCTCGGGGACCGCTACAACAGCGTCGATCTAAGGTAAGTATTTCATAATGAGCTTTTTTCCGGCTTGACAACCACTTTAAGCTTTAACAATAACAATTGGAAGCTGATTGGTTTCTATGCGGAGCTGCACCAGATTTTTCACTCTCCAGTTTTAAGAAATCAGTCCCTGTGTGTGTTCCCAGCTTTTAGGCCTGAAATCAAACTGAAAAATGAGTCACAGAGTAGTTGTCAGGTTAACTGATATATGCTGATGCTGCTAAACTTGGTCTGGACATCTAAGCTTCAAAAAGGTCTGGTCACGAAAGGGTTAGGTAGTCAGAGACCGTGGGATTTTTGCCAAGGCTTTAAATCACAGCTTGGGAAAGGTGTTTAGTCAAGACAAGAGAAAGGAATGTATGTTTAAAATAACAAGGTGATCTAGTAGTGTTGAAACAAGACCTACTGTGATCTCTCCAATTTACTAAAAGGTCCACTTTGAATATGTATAATAACCTATGACCTGTACTGGACCACAAGTAAGTATTCGCCAGCACACCAAGGATCACCATCCAAAGGTTCTTTATTTAAAGACGGATCACATTACAGAGAGTGCAACGTTTCGGAGCCACACTGGACCCCTTCGTCAGGCATGTGATCATGCCTGACGAAGGGGTCCAGCGTGGCTCCGAAACGTTGCACTCTCTGTGATGTGATCTTTCTTTAAATAATGAACCTTTGGACGGTGATCCTTGGTGTGCTGGCAAATACTTACACATGATTGATGCTTCCAGTATCCGGCTGGTGATCGCTGCAGCACCCACTTCTACACGGGCCTTACTTTGCCAGAAAGGTGTGCATTAGGAAAATTGACAAGACTGTTCTGGACCACCACGCTGAATTTAAGATGAACTGGGGAAGTATTATCATCAAGCAGGTTTTATTAAAGCTAGGATAAGCAAATATTGTCTAAATATGTGAGTCGTGTATTCTTACTTGAATTTTGGTGTACTTTGTGTATTTCTTTCAGATCTGTGCAGTAATCCTGTGTGAAAATGTGCCTGTGTGCAGGAGCTTCCTGTAATAAAGACCAGTCACTGCCACTCTCTCTCTTTATGCAGGTTGACTGGTCTTGTTTCTGCCCCTCTTGTAGTTTACTGCAAGCAGACAGTAGTGGGTGGAGGTTTAGGAGATATTTCCGGGACCTACAGGTAAGCCTTATTGTAGGCTTACCTGTAGTTTAAAGTGGTTGTCACGAGCTGACAAGCATTTTAACAATGTGTAATGTGTGTATTATGTGCTGCTTTTACTAACACATCTCTTTGTTTCTTATCCCTGCTTTGCAGGGATAAGAAACAGAGAAATCATTCCCTCTGTGCAAAGCTCTGTGTTGATTGTCAACACAGGGCTCTGGGATGTGATTGGACACAGCCGATTAGCAGGTCCCAGCCAGTGATTCGCTTGCTGACACACTTCCGCTGTGTGTAATCACCCTAAGACCGGAGGTGGGAGGGCGGTCCACAAGTGGTTAAGAATTTCTGTATGTTGCATTAAGACAGACCACTAACTCTGAATAGGCATTTAGGGGACTCAACACACAGCAAACAATGGTGTACAATGGTGTACTATTTTTGACCAGCACAGCATACTGCAATGCACAGTGCATTTACACCAGTTTACCATGGTGTGCTGAAGGGCAGGTGCATTTGTTTATATTGTATATGTGGGTTGACATGACTTTCAAAATAAATGGCAACACACTGCAATGCAAGTTTGCAGGAAGTACAGAAAATAACTTTTTATCTTATCAAAAATGCAGTGTCCTTACTTCCTGAGCGCTTAAAAGGAAACAAAAGCATACATAACCTTATCTTTCTTTATGTGGACTTCTAGTCACATGAATTCACCATGTAATGGAGATTAAAAATGCAGAAATGTGTAAAGTCCACCCATGGCTCCTCAGCAGATAAAGTGGATAAGTGAGTGTAGCCAACCAGAGACAGAAAGTGTGTTACTGAAAGGATCGCCAGGTGAAAATAAAGGGTAGAAAGGCCCCCCCAAAAAAGAAATCTAATGCAGCCACCATCTTTCAAAACAATGCTTTAGGTCTGCATGCATTTTGCTTCAGACTGTATGCTGGGCCATTAAAAACACTTGGCTTTATTTTCTAATGGCAAATAGGCTTTTTAGTTTTTAGGGAATTTTCACTTTGCAAGAGAATTTTCCATTAGCTTCAGTAAATGCCATCTTTCATCATTCAATCTTGTGCAAGCGGAAATACAGTTTTTTCCCCTTCACAGGTCATTGGATATTCTCTGCAAAGTGAATTTTCACCTCATTAACCAAGGGAAAGTTCCCATGCAGAGTTAACAGGTTTTATGCCTTTAGTAAATCAACCCCAATGAGTATGCATCTGAAAAAAAAGAAACTGTATGGAAAAAGCTACAGGCTGTAATTTGGGGAAGTGCAGTCAATGCATAAATGTGGAGTCTACATTTGAATACATTAGTACAGACATTTCCTTGGGATTTCTTTTTGGTTGAATGGCCACTGGGGTCTTAATCGTACATGCATTTTGCTTCCAGGCTACATAGGTTTTGCTTCCAGCTTGCATGCTGTGCTATTAAAAACAATAAGCATGCATCTTCTATAAACTGGACAGAAAAAGTTGCAGGATGCCTTTTGCTAAACAAAAACCCACACATAAGTACAGATGGTAACTGTGCCAATAAGTACAATGGCACAGATTTTTCATTGCTGTTCAAGCAAACCACTGCAGAGAAAATGGGCCCCAATATAAAGTCATTGCTGAGCCAGGTCCAGCGAAGTGAAGAGGCTCTCTTGTATAAATGTATTGTTATGTGAAATCCAAGTGTTCTACTGTAGAGTGTGAAATCTTCCACTCCTGGATTTTTTTCATGGTGTTAATTGTGACTATTGCAATGCAGAGAAAATAACAACATATTGTCAACATGCACCAACAATTTCTGCCCGGCAGTGGGTGCCGACCTTGACTATTTGAAGTTCCCCCTTTGAAATACTTCTAGACATACTGTTAATCGCTTTCAAGTGTCTGCTCCCCAGAAGGCTGGGCAGGGCCTGCATATTCATTTCACACTTAAGAAAGTAATGAATAATTCTAGCTATGACTATAAAGCATGTGACCGCGTCCATTTAGGAGCACGATGAAAGAAACACACTGCTTCTTTAATACCGGGGCAGTTATTTATCACCTTCTCCCTTTGATAAAGGAGAAAAAAGCTGGCACTAGAACTGGCACATGCGGCAGCAGTATATGTTGATCAAAGGAACTAATAGAAGACAACCCTTAGATCTTTGGAAAATACATAGTAATCCCGGTAAATGAATTCATGCTTAGCTGTGCCCTTTGGTGCCTTCTCTCGGGCCAGCTGTAACCTGAGTCGAGGCATTGCCACCTGCTTGACAGACTGGAACTGCTTGGCCCTCTTGACTCACCCAGAAAAGTAAATTGAGGGCGTAGAGCAGACAGCGTAGGCACTTCACAGAGTCCTCTCTGGCCATTGTGCAATCGTGCAGGAGAAAGCCCCATCCTTTCACCACTTCATCCTCTCCAGGGACTACTGTAGATTTGCAGCACTTCAAAAGGGAAAGAGGAGGAAAGGGATCAACTTGCAAATAGTTTTAGTAAAAGCAAATCCTAGTAAAGGCTACAACTAGGTCTTATAATACATGAAAGACAAGTGCATTAGTCCAGATGGAGATACGCCATACCTATGTCAGCATCTCAGTGTCATATTCAATGTCTTTATTCTTCAACTACCTTGTAGATTATTAAAAAACATTTATTTAAATGTATTCATTGGATTCAAGTGTTTTATCCAAAACAAAGCTCATCTGAACAATTCACTACATAACCTTCAAATACAAACATAATAAATGTGCTACAAAATGCATTATGTTCTTGTCTCAGATTTAAAACAAAGTATAGGTAAAATGAAAAATAACATATATAATGACGTATATCACCAGCAACAACACACATTTTTGTACATGCCCCCTAAAACACATGGGGGTGGGGGGGATTTACTAAAGCTGGAGAGTGCAAAATCTGGTGCAGCTGTGCATAGAAACCAATCAGCTTCCAGGTTTAATGCCCCGTACACACGATCCGAAAATCGGACAGAAAATACCGCTTTCGAAACGGTCGTACAATAATCGGATCGTTAGTTCAGAGCTTTCGAGAGCCGATCACGACAGTTCATCCGATGTTTTCCGTCCGGACAAGATCGGACATGCAGGAAAAATTTTCTCGCACGGTGCCCGATCGTACGATTTTCGTTTCATCAGTACAGCTGTCGTTCAAAAATGCAATACAAATACACTGCAACACATCACATCACTTCCGATTTTTTATTCTGTCATGCGAAAATTTTATCGTGACTAAAGTAAACTCTTCCGATTCGATCTGAGATTAGCATGCGAAAAAAAAACGGACGATCTGTCGTCCGATTTTCGGATCGTGTGTACGGGGCATTAGCCCCAGTTCTCATCAGACCGTTTTGACATGTGCTTTGACATGTCAAATCAGAGCCTATTGCCGGAAACAGCACGGTCGGAATTGGTGCGACACCGACTTTGTGGTGCCTCACGAATTCTTTCACTACTTTTGGCAACTTCTGAGGTGATTTCAATAGACGTTTGTTCATGAACCCACACAGATGTCTGTTAAATCACCCCCAAAGTCGGACTGAAATGCTGAACTCACATGATTTCAAACCTGTATTAAGATCCCTTTCACACTGGGGTGGTTTTCAGGCGCTTTAGCGCTGCAAATAGCCTCTGCTAAGCGCCTGAAAACCACCTTTCATTCATTCCAGTGTGTCTCTTCACACTGGGGCGGCACGCTTGCGGGACAGGAAAAAAAAAAATGTGCAAGCAGCATCTCTAGGGGGGTGCGCTTGTGGGACAGGAAAAAAAGTCCTGCAAGCAGCATCTTTGGGGGGGGGGGGTATACACCGCTCCCAAGCTGTCCCTGCTCATTGGAATGAATGGGCGGTGCTTTCCAAACCCTTTTTTGGGGTTAAAAGTGCCCTGCTAGCGGCTAAAACAAGCGGTGCTTTACCGCGAACACGGCCCCGGTGTGAAAGGGGTCTAAGTGTGAACCTAGGCTAAGGCTGGGTTCACACTATCCGACACAAAAACGGTCAGACTTTTGATCCTACTTTGCCCTGCAACATCGGTCCTACTTTGGTCCTACTTCCATCCCACTTGAATGAACAAGATAAGATTTTGCTCCGACTTTGAGATAGTGACTTGTCCTTTCACCAATCAAAACAATCCCAGTGTGAGATAAATTCCTTTTACTGCTGCTGTAATCACCAAGTCGGATGGTTAGAACAAGGATCCGACTTTGAATCCTTAATTAAATGATATTCAATGGGCTGAAGTAGGACCAAAGTCGGACCAAAGTAGTACAGGAACCTTTTTCAATGTCGGACCGACTTGTGTTGGACCAATTAAGACGGCTCTCATAGGGAAACATTGATTTTGTGACGTGATGCGACTTGTGCTCACAATGTCGGTCCGTTTGTCGGACAAGTGTGAACCCAGCCTCAGGCTGGGTTCACACTATCCGACAAAAAAACGGTCCGACTTTGATCCTACTTTGCTGGGCGATTCACGGTCCTACAAAGGATCAAAGTCGGACCGTTTGTCTGTGAATAGGGATCCGACTTTGATCCCGACAATGCCAGGCACTTTGTGCTCTGGGGATTTTGAAGGGGAACTCCACGCCAAATTTAAAAAAAAAAACTGGCATGGGGTCCCCCTCCAGGAGCATACCAGGCCCTTTGGTCTGGTATGGATTTTAAGGGGAACCCCCACGCCAACAAATGGCGTGGGGTCCCCCCACAATCCATTCCAGACCCTTATCCGAGCGCGCAGCCCGGGAGGCCAGGAAAGGGGGTTGGGACAAGCGAGTGTCCCCCCCCCTCCTGGACCATACCAGGCCGCGTGCCCTCAACATGGGGAGTATGGGTGCTTTGGGGCAGGGGGGGCTCTGCGCCCCCCACCCCAAAGCACCTTGTCCCCATGTTGATGAGGACAAGGGCCTCCCGGAGGCCCCCGCCCCCATATGATGTCACATCATGGGGGCGGACATGTGACATCATATGGGGACGGGGCCTCCGGGTGATGTCATCTGGTGGCCACGCCCCATGCCAATATAAGGCACAGCACACAGCGGAGAGGGCATTCGTAAAGGAGATTGCGTCGTGTCAAGATGGGAAGAAGAAGAGAGGAAGAACAGAGGGAAGGGGACAGCGGAGGAGAAGACCGGCAAAAGAGCAGAAGACGCCGCAGAGAAGGAGAAGAAAGAAGACCCCTCAGAACATGGAAGACCCCGCAAAAGAGCCGAAGAAAGAAGAGCCAGAGAGGGGAGAAGACCGCCGGAGCTGATTTAATAAAATATTTTAAAAAGCTGTGTACATATTTCTTTCCAGGTAAATGGGTAGGGGTACAATGCCCATACTCATTTACATAGGGTGGGGGGCCGGCATCTGGGGGCCCCCTTGTTAAAGGGGGCTTCCAGATTCCGATAAGTCCCCGTCCGCAAACCCCGACAACCACCGGCCAGGGTCGTCGGGCAGAGGCCCTTGTCCTCATCAACTTGGGGACAAGGTGCTTTGGGGTGGGGGGCGCAGAGCCCCCCCGCCCCAAAGCACACATACTCCCCATGTTGAGGGCACGCGGCCTGGTATGGTCCAGGAGGGGGGGGACACTCGCTTGTCCCCACCCACTTTCCCTTTCGGTCCGACTTTGAAAAACACAAATCGGAGCAGTTAAGACGGCTCTCATAGGGAATCATTGTTTTTGTGACGTAATGCGACTTGTGCTCTTCATGTCAGTCCGAGAATCGGACTAGTGTGAACCCAGCCTTATTGTCAAAGCTTAATTAAACCAGCTGAAGTTAGAAGCTGATTGGCTACAATGCACAGCTGCACCAGATATTGTACTCTCCAATTTTAGTAAATCAACCCCATAGTTTGATAACATATTGATTCTGCCAATAGATGTTAATTTTCTGCTGCTTTTAACAGTGTGGTAATGAGGTTTGCTGTGCAGTGAAATAGCATAGCAGCGTTGTTACCCTGTGGACAGGGTATCCTTAGATCAAACACAAATTAAACTGGGTGCTGGATACAGATTTTCAATGGATCACTGATATTATCACTGACCACGCTGGCTCTGGTTCAGCAGCACTCCAAAAAAAAGGAACATCCCTTCAAAAACCCAGAGTTGAGAATCCATGCACATACAGTCCCGTGAAAACCCTAAGCAAACATCCAAGAGTCCAAATTTTTTAATAATAAAATTGATTCATAGCATAAAAAAAGATGTTTCAGGGGTCAAAGCATTTAAGGTAGATTAAAAGATATGTAAAGGTTCGTTTTTAAGAAAACAAAAAACAAACATGTCATACTTCCCTCCTCTGTGCAGTTGGTTTTGCACAGTGGCCCAGATCCTCCTCTTTTGGGGTCCCTCAGTGGCGCTCCTGGCTCCTCCTCTTCTCTAGTGCCCCGTTAGAGAGCAGCTCTCCCTCGGGGCACAGGTGTGGGCGTGATCCCGTGCCCTGCTGCTGCATCCATTAACACAGCCAGCAGGACTTGGCTCCGCCCCCAGTTCCCATGTCACTTGATTTGATTGACAGCAGCGGGAGCCAATGGCTGCGCTGCTATCAATCTATCCAATGAGGACCCGAGACACCAGCTGGAGTGGGTGTGCTCATTCCTGTCGCTGGAACGATCTGGCTCAGGTAAGTAAAAGGGGGACTCTGAGGGGTTGCTGCAGTACAGGAGGTTTTTCACCTTAATGCAAAGAATGCATTAAGGTGTAAAAACATGAGGGTTTACAACCCCTTTAAGCCAGTGCTAACGAGTACAGCAAAGGGGGCTCCTTTTCTGTACACCTTAGCACTGGCTTTACCTTCTAAAGATGTTCCAAACAATAAATCACTGTGCAGATCTATTTGGTATCTGCCTACCTGAATCCATTTAACCACTTCACACCCTTACAACTTACCTGTATGTGCTCAGCTTGAAGTGGTTATACCGGGATGATGGGTGCAGCTATCACACCGGTATCATAATTGCAGCCAGCAATGGCCTTTCCTGCTCTACAGCCGCCCACTTCTACAGGCCACAGAAGGGGGACTTCTCCCCCCTCCCACCGCCATTCTGAGGCTCTCCAGTGCTACTGGGGAGCCCAGGACCACTGTAACACTTCCGTCCGATTTCTAGGAGAGGATTTGGGCACTCACTTTCGATTCCGGCTTATTGTTTACAAGCCGTTAACAGCTTGTAAAGCATCAATCTTGGTTTGATCAGGTGCTTTTGAGGGCAGAAGAGAGACCTCGGGTCTAAAAGATATTAATAAATGTTTATCTAATAGATAATAAATGTTGGATTTTGGGTTTAATACTGCTTTAATTTGCAGAGATTTCCTCTCACTTCCTGTTTTGGCTAAGGGACAGGAAGTGAATGTAAATCTCCTCAATTGGCCACAGATGGCAAAAAATCGGACATGGGTTATAGCCCCCCCTTTATCTATCCAAAATATATTGCCTATAGTACTACTTTAAAGTGGAAGTAAACCAGTACTGTGCCAATTTTTCCTTTTTTAAAAAGGAACCCTGCAAAGTAAAGGCATAATGTGCTAGTATGCATTGCATACTAGCACATTATGAAATACTTACCTTATGATGAAGCCCTGCACTGCTGCGCTGTGAGCTCTGACAGACGCTTCCATCTTATCCCGGTCTTCCTTCCGGGTTCTCATCCTCCGACCCTCTGACTGGCCATGTCGTGATGATGTCATGGACAGCGGCATGGAGCTTTGAAGGGACGGCACAGGTATTCTGTTCCTTCGGAGCGCATGTGACATCACTGGCTGCATGAAGTGTGAATATCTCCTAAACTGTGAAGGTTTAGGAGATATTTATAGTACCTACAAGTAAGCCTTATTATAGACTTACCTGTAGGTACAAGCCTACAGAATGAGTTTACATCCACTTTACGCCCTGCTCACAATAATGTGATTTCTCCTGCATCTGCCATTGCACTGCCATGCATGACAATGAAAATCATACAGTATTATTCTCTATGGTGCCTGTTTACATCAATGCAACATGGTGCAGTATGACTGTTGATAAAGGGGTAGGTGCTTCTTTTGGTGCAGCATAGTACATTTTAAACCCGTAGACTTCAATGGAAGTGCATGAAAAATGAATGTACATGATGTATAGGCGTGTTCTTGGAGCTTTTTTTGGCAAGATTTTGTGCTTAACAGCCTGTCTCCTTCGCCTCCTTCTAAAAATGCATGGAGCATAAAAACAATTCAAAAACTCACAAAAAAAATGTATAAAAATGCACGTAAAAAATGTGCAAAAATGCACAGAAAAACACGATTATGCAGCAGCATTAGTGTGCACCAAGGTTCACATGAAAATACATATGCCTCTTGCATTTAGACAATATTTGCTTATCCCAGAGTTCAGCTTTAACACCGGCTAATATGGTATGTGGTAGATAATGTACATTTTGGAATTTGTTGGCTCTGTAGGAAACGAATACAAGAGGCTACGGCAGGTGGTTCAGCCAATACACTTAAAGTGAATAAGAAATGCAGCAGAAACTGCTTTTACTGTTATTATTCATGCCGCTATTGCCAAGTAATCAGCAATGGAATATCAGCAGTTCGGATTTTTTTTTATTCAAACACTTAGCATTTTTGTAGAGTACAACATGGAGCCCACCTGATATCAGACCACTGTGCTCTGTGCCAGGATCCTGCAGACAATTATTCAACACGCGTCTGCACCAGGAGTGACACTAATATTATATTATAACATTAATCCTAGCAACCACCAGCTCAGCAGAAAAATAGGATTGTGTTTATTTAGTGATTCATTGCACGCAACAGGTGACAGCTAAAAGAAAAAAAACAAGATAATTGCCTCAAACATAACACATCCACTCTATGCTCCTAATGTTAGCCTGGACTAGAAAAACATTACCTAGTAATAGATGCTTGAAGAATATGAAATAATGAGTGCACATGTATAATAGGCTCATTTCCAAAGTAATCAGAATAATGATTGCACACTTAGCAGCCTCTGATTATCGCATTGTCTACAATTATGCTGTACATGTTCTGACCTTATGAGTTATTATTTTTAAAAAGGAACTTTGCCCCCCGCTTTCTTTTTCTATTCAGTCCCATTTTACCTTTTATGCTGGGTTGTCTTTAATAAATTTACTGACACACCCGGCTAATCCAATGTTGATCTGTTGTGATCTGTCGTACCATGCTGCACACCAGGTGCCCTGCCACCTTTCTCTGACTTTAATGGGAGCTGGCTGTCAATGAAGGGTTCCTACAGCCCACCCCTACTAATGACGTGTTGCTGGGTCTTTCCTCCTCCAGAGCTCTATGCCTCAGCTGATACCACCTGGGATATCTTATGTAGAATCCCAGCAGGCTGCAGGAGCGGGCCAACTTAGGTAAGAAAGGAGACAGGGGGCGGGCTGGACCATAAACATGAAACATGTAAATAAAAGCAAAAATCAAAGTTAAATATTGCTTTTTAAGTTTAAAAAGGAACTTCTATTCCCCAGGGGTTAATGTGGATCTTAACTCCCTCTTTACCTTATCCACTGGGTTGATCTACAATAGAATACTCTCCCACCTAGCAAATCCAGCACTGTCCTATTGTGATCCGCCAAAAGCTGCTGCACGGCTGGTTCTTCCTCTCTGACATCATCAGAGAGCCAAGTGCCTCTTATGGGTCATCTGATGATGCTCCACTGCACATGTGCAGGGTGTTCTCCATAGCCTAAAGCCTCCTGGGATGTGAGCATACCTGGAGGGTTTGGGCAGGAAAATATCATTCTACCCTACAGAGAAAAGGTGTGAGCATTAGCTACGCTCTGCAAAAAAGGTACAACTCCTACATTTTTTGGAAGAGGGGGAAGGAAGAATAAGATGAAATGAAGTAGTAAAAGTGAGACCAACGTATATACAGTGGAACCTTGGTTCATGTGTAACGCGGTTAACGAGAATTTTGAAAGACAAACATTTTTTTAAAAAAAATCCTGACTCGGTTTGCGAGCGCTGTCTCGCAAAACGAGCAGGATTAAGCCTCTGTGCATAAAATACCGTATGTGACCAGAGGTGCGGGGGAGCTGGTGAGCCTCGAAAGATGCTCGGAAGCATTCAGAAATACTGAAATTGTAAAAAGTTCACAAGGTTTCCAAGCATCTCAGAGTTTTACCAGCGCCACCACACCTCTGGCCACATGCGATATTGCATACACCAGCACCCCCGGACCTCTGGCCACATACAGTACTGCACTGACAAGCAGTCACTGTGGAACTAATTATCTGAGTTTCTATTGTTTCCTATGGGGAAACTTGCTTTGATATATGAGTGATTTGTATTACAAGCATTCTCCTGAAACGGATTATGCTCGTAATCCAAGGTTCCACTGTACACTGATTTGGGTTATTTTTCCAAAAGATATGTAGCAGTATAAAATTTTGGCAAAATTTATGAAGAAAAATTACTAATTTGCAAAATGTTATAATAGAAAGAAAAATGCATTTTTTTTTCAAACCTTTTATTTTATTTTTTTATTTATAGCTCAAAAAAAAAAAAAAAAGAAACCCAGAGGTGATTAAATACCACCAAAAGAAAGCTCAATTTGTGTGAAAAAAGGACAAAAATTTCATAAGGGTACAGTTTGCATGACTGAGTAATTGTCATTCAAAATGTGAGAGCACTGAAAGCTGAAAATTGGCCTGGCTAGGAAGGGGGTTTAAGTGCCCAGTGGGCAAGTGGGTAAAGTTTGTGTTAAGGAATAGAAAGCGATATGAGGGGGCAAAGGGGTATTCTGGAGTGAAGGTCCCCTTTATAGCCAACTCCTAATCGCTGGCATGAAAAAAAAAAAAAAAAAAACCTATCCCAATCATTCAGTCTGCCTGTGTTTACTCTTCATTTCTTATTTGTGCCTACATGATGAGGACACCTCCTATTGTTGGAGGCGACACTTCCAGGAGCCTGCTCCTCTCTCATAGGCTTCAGAGGCAAGAGAACTCATGGAAGTGATAAAATGACCAGTGCCCAAAAAGATAAATAGCAGGAAAAATGTCTAGGCCCAAAGACAGAATATTAGCTTGGCATATAGGGGAGACTGACTTTGATCCTGCAGGATGGCTTAGGTAAAGGTGTTTGGAATCAAGATTGATTGACAAGGTAATTGATGCACAATGCACTATTTACAGTTCATTTTTGTCTGTAGCCGAGCTTTAGGTTAGAGAAATTCAGAACAGTTTTAAAAAGCTGCTACTAGAGGTTGTGAGGTGTGCAATATGCCAAATGATGTAAAATAGAGATGCCAAATGACAAACAAGCATATTACTATATAAACAGACATTAGGCTCTCTCTTCCATCCTGGTTCACAGCTGTGCAGTGCGCTTTACATGAGTTACAGTTGAACTCTATATAATGTGCATTTTGTATCAAAGATGTAGCAAACAACAGAAAATTTACTATCAGATACTTACTGTAATGTTCCTTTCCTGATAGACTCCATGGCAGCATACGTGTGGGTTAGCCCCGCCTCCACAACTACCCTATAGGACCCCTCTCCCATAAATATTTGCTCCATACCAACTGCCGTGTTCCGTAAATAGCCTACTCCAGGCACCGGGGAGGGGACTCCTGCTGCCATTGAGTCAGGAAAGGAAAATTACGGTAAGTATCTGATAGTAAATTTTCAGTTTTCCTGACAGACTCCTATGGAAGCATACATATGGGAAATAACATGCTACACACACGGGTGGGAACTGCTGAGCAAAGGAAAGGATTTTAATTATTGCTGTCTACTGACAGAACACATGAACCAAAATTAAATGAGGATAGAACGGCCAGCTCAACACAGTAGTGAGACATGAACGTGTCTATGGACGACCAGGAAGCTGCTCTACAGATCACATCCAGCGCCACATGGTGTGAAGCTGCCCACGAAGTTGCGATGCCCCGGGTGGAGTGAGCCGTCACTGCCTCTGGGGGAGCCATGCTTTTTGCCCTGTAAGCCCATAAAATGGTCTGCACAATCCAGGACGATATTGATCTGGTCGAGGCCCGCATCCCCTTGTTTCTCCCTTGTAGCAGTATAAAGAGGTATTCAGACTTGCTAAAGGGAGCCATAGCCTCCAAATATTGTTTTAGTGTATGGCCCACATCCAGAGGATGGGCCTCCAAATTGTCTGCTGACTTGTAGGTAGGCAGAACAATTTCCTGGTTCTCATGGAAAACCAGTTACTTTGGGTCTAGATCCCAAAATGGGAACTAGAACCACCCTGTCAGGGAAAAAAGGTCAGGAAGGGTTCCAATAAGCCCAAGTCTCTGATTTCAGACACCCATTTTGCTGAGGTCACTGCCACCAGAAACACTGTCTTCAACATTAAATCTCTGACTGATAGCCCTTTGCTGGAGCAGATCCAAGTCGCGACAGGAAATCCAGGACGAGGGGGAGGTCCCACTTGGGGAACCTCGATTTCTTCTGAGGCCTAAGCCTGATTGCCCCTTTAAAGAATTGGCAAACAAGCTGATCTCCAGCTCAGGAAAAACCAGTGAAGGCCGATATGGCCAACACCTGGATCCGAAGGGAGACAGCCGAAAGTCCAAGGTCAAGGCAAGACTGCAGGAAGCTTAAGATGTCCGAGGCATTTGGATCGCTGACGGAAGTAGGTCTGGAGCTCATATGATGCAAGAATCTTGACCAGATAAGCTTGTAGACTCTATTGGTGCTTCCTCTCCTTGCATTTAGAGCCTCCAGCCTTCCCCTCTCAAGGACCATGCCCTGAGGCACAGGTACAAAGGGCAGGGATGTAGGTTCGCCCCTTGTGCCAGGAGATCCGGTCTGCATGGAAGGAGAACTGGATCCCTGAAACTGAGGAGCATCAGAAGTGGAAACCAAGGCCTGTTCGGCCAGAATGGAATTACTGCAATGACTTCCACCGCTTCTGACCTGAGCCTCCAGAGGAACTGGAATATCAGCGGTACTGGAGGAAAGGCATAGGCCCTGTGAAATCTCCACAGGTCTGAGAGAGCATCTATCCCCATGCTTCCATGATTGCGGATCCCGGAACCTCGTGTACTACCTGTCCAGCTTGCGATAGCAGGCTGAGGCAAACAGGTTTACCTCCGTCACTATTCCTAGAGTCAGGATCCAATCGAAGACTTCTCTGTGCAGGGACCATTTGTTGTTGTCCAGTTTGATCCTGGACAGAAAGTCCGCTTGAGTGTTCTGGACCCCCGGAATGTAAACTGCCGAAATATTGCTGAGGTTCTCCTGGGCCCAGTCCATTATCGGCTCCACTTCCCATAGCAGGGTTCCACTGCGGATCCCCCTTATCACATAAGCCACTGCGGCTGTATTGTCCATTTTGATCATGACTGAGGCGTTTACTGTCAGGTGATGGAATGCTAGCAAGGCCTTGAATGCAGCCCGAAGCTCCAGAACATTGGAGACTATCCCCTGGGAAGGGAAATCCCATTCGCCCTGCCCCACCTCTGACAGGCAGTGGGTGCCCCAGACCAGGTTGCTGGTGTCTGACATTATTGTCAGCCAGGTGGCTGGAACCAAGGAGTGACACCTGTAAAGATTTGGCCGCTGGAGCCACCAAGGGAGTGACCGCCTCATGGATGATGTGTGATTTCCACTGCTTTAGAAACCCCCTCTGAAATGGCTGCATTCTCCACTGGGCCCAATTCACCATGGGAATAGAGGCTGTCAGTGTGCTGATCACTTTCATGCACTGGAGAGCTGAAAGCCACGGAGAAGAGAGAACTTGATGGACTCGGTCTCAAATTACTCCGATCTTCTCTTCCAGAAGTGAGATAGTGCCTGCTTCTGTGTCGAAGAGGGCTCCCAGAAAGACTAGGGACTGTGACGGCAGCAGGTCAATTTTGTCCAGGTTCAGAAGCCAGCCAAACTCCTGTAGGGTGGAGATAACTAGGTCCCGGTGTTCCAGCAGCTGGTCCTTGTCCTTGCGACAACAGGAGGAGGTTGTCTAGATAGTGAAACAGACAAACTCCCTTGACCCTCAACAGGACTACCACTGCCAGCAGAATCTTGGAAAAGACTCGAGGAGATGTTGTCAGGCCAAATGGGAGGCAAGTGAATTGTAAATTTAACTGGCCTATTGCAAAGCGGAGGTAACGCTGGAAGACTGCTGCTATCGGGATGTGGAAGTAGGCATCCTTGAGGTTGATTGGATATTAGCCAGTCCCCTGGCTGAATGGACTGCTGGATCGTATGTAGAGACTACACTTTGAATTTTTCCTTTCCAATAAAATGATTGAGATGGGTCAGATCGATCAACGGCCTCCATGAGCCGTTCTTCTTCTGAACTAGGAATAGAGGAGAGTATATCCCCTGACCCCGCTCTGTGTCTGGCACAGGCGTGACCACATCTTGCTCCAGAAGGGACTTTACGTAACTTGTTAGGATCTCCTTTTTTCCACTGAGGACAGGATGGCCATGGGAATGAACCTTCGCCTGGGGACCTCGTTGAAGACCCAAGTGTGGCCCATGGACACCGTCCTGACCATCCAGAAATCCTGGATTGAGGGTGCCCAGAAAGGGCGGGTCCAATCTCAAAAGGACTAAGAAGGTTTTTGGCCACCTGAGGAACCTCCTTTCGTGGTCTTCTGTGAAGCTGATCGCATGGCCCTTCAGGATCTACCAAACTCTCGCCTGGGTTTGTAGCTGCATGCCTCCCTGGCCAATCAAAGCCTTGCTTCATTGTCGAGGCCCTTGCTGGCGCCAATCCTGAGGGAGGAACCCCAACACCCCCCCCCCCCCATGGGCCCGAGTTATGGTGTCATTGCGTTTATACCAAAGAGGGAGCTACCCTCAAAGGGGTTGGTGCCGGTTGGAGCCAACATAACTGGGGCCACCAGGCGGATAATATCCAGAGACACCTCCCCCAGGAACTCTTGAATGGGTGAGTTCCATTCCACTTCAGAGGAAAATCCTGCCAGTGACTCTTCCATGTTGTCAGACCACACTTCCATGGCCTTGGAAACTGTCGCTAAGGCTAAAGCCAGTTTGCATGCCATGCCTGCCGTCAGATAAATCTGTTTAAGTTCAGTATCAATTCGCCACTCCAGAGGGTCTTTAAAGGAGACTGGGTCCTCTAACGGAAGGGTCGTGTACTTCACGAGCCTCATCAAGCCCACATCCACCAACGGTGCTGCCTCCAGGTGCTTGACCTCTTCCTCTTTAAATGGGTACAGTCTTTGTACCTTGGATGCCAATGAGCCTCTTCTCTCAACCTTGCTCCATTCATCCGAAATAATTTCCCCTAATTCGGCTAAGAAGGGAAAATTGGTACGCTCCTGCTTGAACAGTTTTTTCTGTTTTTGAGGTGACGATTCCACTAGTTAGTGGAGATAAAGTGCATAAACATGTGCAAAATAGCAACCAATATCAAAGATGTAAACACATAACATTTCATCAAGTGCAAATACAAGCAACAAAACTGGATAATGTAGTGTTCAAATAAGTACGTTAATGAGGCAGTGTTCACAAAAGTCTCAGAAAAAAACATATGATCATGCTGTGAACATCTTCTAATATGAGGCCTGACAGAGGGTGTGGGTTATGGTTTCAAACATCCACCCGCATGCAGTGCAACCTCCACCAAAGTTTACACAAGGTACTCTTACCAGATAAATCTGGATATATGCACATATGATACCCAGTGGATCACACTTCAAGGACCTCCATCAGGATTCCCTGGTTCCATTTCCACATTGAAAGGGACACAATAAAGGAAGTGCCTCCATACCTTGGTCTTGTGTATATATAAGGATCACTCCATAGGTATACATTAACCTCCAGCACTGCGCTGTGTTGTTTCTATTTTGCTTCTCAATTTTGTTATAATTGGTGTGCTGGCTGCTTAGTTTATAGTTTTAGGTAGCGCAGTAACTTCACACTTTTCTAATTGTTTTTTTTACTAGTAATGGCGGCGATCTGCGATTTTTATCGGGACTGCGATATTGCGGTGGGCATGTCAGACATTTTTGACACTTTTTTAGGACCATGGACATTTATACAGCGATCAGAAATGTAAATAGCCACTGATTACTGTGTAAATGTTATTGGCAATGAAGGGGTTAACCTGCAGGGGCAATCAGGGGGTTAACTGTGTTCCCTAGCAGGGGCATAAGAGATCTAACTGATCCCGATGACAGGGATCAGTAGATCTGTCATGCCGTCTGACACAGTGGGCAACTGCTGTGTTTACATCGATGGTTCCCCACTTTTCTTCTCTAACAGGCGATCGCGGGTCGCCGGCGGACATCCCCCCCTAGATGCACGCATGGCTCGCTGTTCATGGACGGCGATTCACGCTACGCTGTCACTCTGCAGCAGTAAATGTACGTGACGCGGTCCGGAACTGGTTAAAAAAAGAAAAATTGTGCCTTAAATATCACTTTAATGCATGAATACAGTAGCTCTGAACCCCTACTGGTTGACATTTAGTTTACTAAATCACTAAGTATTTATAAAGAGGAGAATGTGACGTTTATATAAACATTATATAATGTATAAACATTCACTGCCATCTAAGGGCTAGTTCACACCATACATTCATGAAAACTGGGAACTGAAGGGAAAAGCGCTCAGATTTCACTTGCAGAGACATCAGTTTTCATGCACGCTGACATCGGTTTTCATGCACGTCAGTTATGTGCCCTGTTCACACCAATGTTGATGTCATGTCAGTTTTTTCTGCACAGAAAAAAATCTGCACATGATACCAGTGTTGTGGTGTGAACAGGGCACATAGAAAACAATTGTTTTTTTTTGTGCCATTGCAGAACATGTGCAGAAAAACGAACGTCTCTGCACATGGAGCTGGATGGTTCTCTAGCACTGAATGTTTGTGAATGTCACATTCTTCGCATTATAAATAGACCTCTATGTGTCATAAACAACTGTCATGCTTTATTGTCATGTGTTATTATCAATCAGTGTTAAAGTGATTGTAAAGGCTCGCTTTTAAAAAACACACAAACATGTTATACTCGCCTCCTCTGTGCAGTGGTTTTGCACAGAGCAGCCCAGATCCTCCTCTTCTTGGGTCCCTCTTCTGCTCTCCTGGCCTCCTATTGAGTGCCCCCACAGCCCGTAGCATTCTATGGGGGGCACCAAGCCAAGTCAGAGCTCCGTTTAGACACGGAGGCCCGACCTGGCCTAGCCCCCTCTCTCCCCTGATTGGCTGACAGATTTTGACACCGTGGGAGCCAATTGCGCCGCTGCTGTGTCTTAGCCAATCAGGAGGAGTGTTCTGAATGGCTGAGGGGATCGTGGACATCGCTGGAGAGAGATGGGGCTCAGTTAAGTAATTAGGGGGGTGCTGGGGCGGGGACTGCTACACACAGAAGGTGATTTGCACTCTGCCTTTACAACTCCTTTAACTGCCATTCAGTTTTTTGCATCTTGGGCTATATTCACACCTTAGCGTTTACATACATTTTTGGAAAGCTAGTTACAAGGAGAAGGAGATGATTGTTTAGGCTTGAAAACACAAATTTTTCAGCTTTTCCATTTTCGCCAATTAAAGTGTATGGGGCCAGAAATACCCCTTGCTGCTTCATAAGTATCTCATGTACCTGTTTGAGCCTCAGGCATTGAGGAACACCTGTCTGAGCACTCATTTGTGAACAGGCACAATTTAAAAGTGTGGATTGTTGAATGTGGTGGAACTTTGAGGTTTGAGGGCTCAGTGGTCCTGATTTCCCCAAACTACTTTCAGCTACTTCCACTCTAAGGCTGACCATAGACGGTTCCTGCTGAACCGACCTAGATTTGAACCGTGTATGGGCAGGCTGGATGTACCAAGTTGATCGATCGATCAACTTGGGTACAACCAGCCTGCTGGATTCATTGCAATTATCACTAGCGAGTGCTATAGCCACTAGCAATAATCAATGTCTTCTCCCCTCCCTGCTGGGAGCAGACAATTGCTCAGCAGGAGGGATTCCCATGTCATCACTGTCAGTGCTGATGGCGGAATTGTGCAAGTTTCTTTCCAAGATTTGCAACGTCTGTGGCCTACCTAAATGTAGTCACTCCATATTCACTCACACCTCTTTGTCTGATCTGGCTTCCTGATAGCATTAATATTGCACCTTACCTGTATTATGTGTCAGAGGCATAACTAGAACCTTCAGGGCCCCGGTGCAAGAAACCATGAAGGGCCCCCTTTGGCCTTCAACCAGGGCCCTTTCCATGGATCCCGGGGCCCTTCCCACTGATCTTGGGGGCCCTTTACTCCCATCGTGGGACCCTTTATTACAGTCCCGCAGTGGGCCAACTTCTTGCCATCTTGGGGTCTCCCCACAGTGGCAGAACGCCACAGCCTAGTCCAAGTGTGATCTTTGCGACCCTGCTAGTTCTGCCACTGGGGTCAGTAGGTTTTATTTTTTTTTTTACCATTTTATTTTATGTTATTATTATTTTTTTTTACGATTGTATTTTTTGTTTTTTTACATACTCTTTGGGGTGGGGGGGGTAGAATATTAGAGGTCTAAAAGGACTCCTGATGTCTCACTTTTGAGAGAGAAAGGGACTAAGGACCAGGGCTGGTGCAAGGAATTTTGGCAACCTAGCCAGGACCTAATTTTGCCTCCTCTTGGCTCTACCCCCTTTGCCCTGCCCATATATATAGTGGAGGTGGCAGGGGTGGAGTTTTTTTGCGGCGCATCTCCACCTAGTCCTTCAGCCATGGTTCACATCTGCGCCTCTGGACCCGGCCTGAAGACAAATAGTGGCAATATAGCACCCCTTTACGTTACAGTGCCCGCTTTACATTACAGACCTCTTTGCATCCAAGTCCCCCAATTTACATCACAGCCCCTTTACCTCAATGCCCTCTTTCCCCCCTGCACATCACAGCCCCCCTCCTTACATCACAGACCTTCCCCCTTGGGGTGTGCTGCCAGTTGCAGCTCTCCTGTGATGACATAAATGATCGATGCATGCAGAGAAGTGACGGATCAACAGCGGTTGGGCGCCCTAGGTGGCAGTGCGCCTAATGGTAGAGCCAGCCCTGCTAAGGACAGATTCATCAGTCCCTTTCTCTGCAGCCTCAGCTGCACAGAAGGAATAAACAAGAATAGCTCTGTAGAGCTTCCCATTCATTCAAAAACTGAGGCATAGTAAACACAACGTACTATGCCCCAGTGTACTACAGGTGATACTCAAAAAATTAGAATATCGTGCAAAAGTTCATTTATTTCAGTAATGCAACTTAAAAGGTGAAACTAATATATGAGATAGACTCATTACATGCAAAGCAAGATAGTTCAAGCCGTGATTTGTCATAATTGTGATGATTATGGCTTACAGCTCATGAAAACCCAAAATCCACAATCTCAGAAAATTAGAATATTACATGCAATCAATAAAACAAGGATTGTACATAGAACAATATCAGACCTCTCAAAAGTACAAGAATGCATATGTACTCAGTACTTGGTTTGGGCCCCTTTTGCAGCAATTACTGCCTCAATGCGGCGTGGCATGGCTGAGGTGTTATGGAAGACCAGGATGCTTCAATAGCGGCCTCTAGCTTTTCTGCATTGTTGGGTCTCATGTCTCTCATCTTTCTCTTGGCAATGCCCCATAGATACTCTATGGGGTTCAGGTCAGGCGAGTTTGCTGGCCATAAAGCACAGTAATCCCACGGCCATTGAACCAGGTTTTGGTGCTTTTGGCAGTGTGGGCAGGTGGCAAATCCTGCTGTAAAATAAAGTCTGCATCCCCATAGAGCTCGTCTGCGGAAGGAAGCATGAAGTGCTCCAAAATCTCCTGGTAGAGACTTAATGAAGCACAGTGGACCAACACCAGCAGATGACATGGCTCATTCAAACTTCACACTGGACTTCAAGCATCCTGCAGTGTGTGCCTCTCCATTCTTCCTCCATACTTTGGGTTTCCAAATGAGATGCAAAATTTGCTCTTTGGACTTTGGACCACTGAGTTACAGACCAGGTCTGTTTTTCTTTAGCCCAGGTAAGACACTTCTGACGTTGTTTGTTGTTCAGGAGCAGCTTGACAAGAGGAATACGACATTTGAAGCCCATGTCCAGGATCCGTCTGTGTGTGGTGGCTCTTGATGCACTGACTCCAGCCTCAGTCCACTCCTTGTGAAAGTCCCCAACACCTTTGAATGGCCTGTTCCTGACAATCCTCTCCAGGCTGCGGTCCTCCCTGCTGCTTGTGCACCTTTTCCTTCCACACTTTTCCCTTACACATAACTTTCTATTAATGTGCTTTGGTACAGCACTTTGGGAACATCCAACTTATTTTTCAACTACCTTTTGAGGCTTTCCCTCCTTATGGAGGGTGTCAATTCTGGTTTTCTGCACAACTGTCAGGTCAGCAGTCTTTCTCATGATTGTGATTCCTACTGAACCAGACAGAGACCATTTAAAGGCTCAGGAACCCTTTGCAGGTGTTATGGCTTCATTAGATGATTAGAGTGGGACACTTTGAGCCTATAATATTGCACCTTTTCACAATATTCAAATTTTCTGAGATTGTGGATTTGGGGTTTTCATGAGCTGTAAGCCATAATCATCACAATTATGACAAATCACAGCTTGAACTATCCACGTTATAATATCCGAGTTTCACAGGGTGAGATTAGTAGATTACTTCGGTATTGTGGACGTTTCCCAAGGACTCGGAAATTTACCAGAGACAGACCAAGTCATCCTTAGTGTTAGTACTCTTTCTGACGACTGGACTGTCAACACGTCTTTTGGTCTTAACTGTGGGAGGTATTCCTCCCTTTCGGAGTTTTCCATCAACTTTTTATTCAACCTACAAGGGTTTCACGACATGGTTTCGTGTAATTATCTTTCAATACACATTC
>BLSH010279713.1:925607-938335 GCA_018402905.1 Glandirana rugosa | reverse complement strand
GGGTTAACCTGCAGGGGGCGCGCTAAGGGTTAACTATGTTCCCTGGGCGTGTTCTAACTGTATGGGGGATGCCCTAACAGGGGAAGGGAAGTTATCACAGCCTTCACGTAAAGGAAGGCTGTGATCACAGCCCTTCCCCCTCACACAAAGCGGAGGTCCGTGTTTACATACACGGACCTCCGCTCATTCGCTCCGGGGGGGGCATCGCGGGTGGCCGGCGGCAATCGAAGCCGCCGCACCCGCTCCCTGGCCCCCCCTGGACACAGTGAGCGCGCGGGCGCGCCTCCGGCGGCGCGCGCGCGCTCACTATACACGTTCCCGCAGCCGCCGTCGTATGACGGCGATTTGCGGGAACGAGCCACTTTGCCGCCGTCAATTGCCGATCGGCGGTCGGCAAGTGGTTAATGCGCATGCGCGAGATCGGGAGGTACATGCTGAGTAGACAGCAGCACCTTATCCCAGAAAAGCATCCTAGTGGGCTTCACATGCCCACAAGCAAGATGGAAGCTCGCAACAAGAAAGAACAAAGGTCAGTTTAAAAAAAAAATACAGCAGCGGTTTAAATGAAAGAAGCAAGTGCAAAATGAGATTAGGAACATCAAAAAAGGTGCCTTTAAAAAAAAATGTATTTTGTCCGTGGAACTCAGCTTTAAAGCATAACTTTGCTCTCTCAATCAACATTGACTATTTTGAATTCTCATGCTGCTGTCATTAGTAAATGGATAGGATGTATATTTATCTGTTTTGAACTTTTTTGTTACATTTATTCAGTTACTTCCTGGTTTCCAGGCCTAGGCAAATGTTATACACCCCAGGAGTCTTCAGGAGGGGTGGAGGGGTTTTCTCATCTAAACATACCCTCCTGCCTACAGATTGATTCCAGGAAGTAACTGCATCATGAATCATCTGCCCTTACTCAAGATGGCTACAGGGTGTTTTTCAAAGTGTTTCATCGGCAAAATAAATCATGAAGACATGAATGGATGGATGGATGAGTTTGCTTTGAATATTAGCAATTAATTAAGTCATGTTTTTGGTTTGTGGTGCTCAGATGCAGTATTAGCTGCGGTTCAGCTTCTATTTGTTTTTCAAGCCAATGCTGGCCATACACTAGCAGGGTTTTGAAGAAACATATGACAATTCTCATTAGTGCATTCAATCACATGACCAATGTCATTTTAATGTACTTCAAAAAACGTTTTCTTTGAAAATTCAGTATTGGAATGAATGGACATTCCTAATGATAACCACATTCACATTTAGAAATGTGTTTCTTTGAGAAATATTTTCCGTCCTATACCTTTGAATCTACTCATCACTGTGGTTGAAAAGGAACATTTATTTACCACCAATATCCATTAGAAAATTGAACGAGCGTTGTTAAAACAAATGTTTTCTAACAAAATTCTACTAGTGTATCGCCAGCTTAAATCTATTATCAGATTGATGTGTCATTCCATCAAAACAATTGATTCAGAACCCATTGATTAGAGATAAATTCCCTTTGAACTGATTTATATAGGTTGGATAAAAATAAGTCGATAAGCCAGGGTGGAAAATGATTGATCATTTTGTATCGATCAGCAGCAAAGGAATAATTTTGTGATAAACTGGAAGGTATGTTCATCATTTAGGATATGAGGTTGCATGGTGAAAACAGAGGCGACTGACAACTTACAATTAAAACTTCCAACTGTCAATCCAACTCCACTTCCCTGTGTGTGTCAAATAAATGGATTGTTGTTGACTGTTGATAGATTATTCGTATGGGGAGAGATCGATCAGAAAAGACATTGGGGTGGATTTATTAAAGGCAAATAGACTGCGCACTTTGTAAAGTTCAGTTGCCCTCTGCAAGTGCAGTTCTTTCAGAGCTTAGTTATGCCCCGTACACACGATCTGAAAATCGGACGACAGATCGTCCATTTTTTTTTTTGCATGCTAATCTCAGATCGAATCGGAAGAGTGTACTAAAGTCACGAATATTCTCGTAGGACAGAATAAAAAATCTGAAGTGATGTCATGTGTTGTAGTGCATTTGTATTGTATTGTCGGACGACAACTGTACTGATTAAAAGAAAATCGTACGATCGGGCACCATCAAAATTTTCATGCTTGTCCGATCGAATATTATCTGATGAACTGTCATGATCGGCTCTCCTAAGCTGTGTACTAACGATTCGATTATCGTACGATCGCATCGTATGCAGTATTTTTCGTCCGATTTTCGGATCGTCTGTACGGGCCATAAAGGAGGTAAAGCTTCACTTTGCCAAGAGTACCCAAGGAAAAAAGAAAAACAGCATTTTTGCTTGCACATGATTGGATGATGGATGCCAGCAGAGCTGCTGCTCATTTACTAAGCTCCGGAGCAACTGCACTTTGTAAAGTGCAATATCTGTTTGCCTTTAGTAAATCAACATCTCTGATCATTTAATGGCCACCATAAGGCTCCATTGGCATGGTGTGTTTTTCCACGAAGTGCTGCTGTCCAAAGGTGTCTCCTTTGCTCCTCTAATGGAGTAAAGACACTTTAAGCCCCTGTTCACACCGGGTGCAACTTCAAAGTGGTGCGATTTGGCCCAATTTAAGTGTGACTTCAGTGTGACTTCAATGCAATGTACAATCAAAAAGGTACAGTGTGTGACATAATTCCTTTTCCCTCGAGCACAATTGCTAGCAATTAACCATTTAAAGTGGTTTTCAACCCGTGACAACCACTTTAACCTCCCTGGCGGTATGATTATGTCAGATTTTTGTATCTCAAAGCGGTACATTGTTTTGCATAGAAATTTGGCGTTTTATATTGTAGGCCTGTAATTATTAGGAATAACTCACTTAAATCTGTCCAAACAAGAGTCTAGTAGACATCCCGGGTATGATAAATTTTGAAATACGAAATCATAAATTATAATATAATAAATAACTAAAAATAATTATCAAAAATAATAACACAATAGTAATAAAATGTATTCAATAATGTAATCAAATGAAAAACACTGAAATTTGCTCAGTTGCAGAACTGTCGCTGTCGTCGCTTTCAGTTTCTGATGATAAATTTCCCAAAAAATCAGTATCACTCAATTCTGCAAGTGATTCGTATTTACTATCGGTGTTTTCTAGCTGATCAAAAACCACTTTTGACGTAAAGGGACACTTTTTGGTTGCCATGGACATTCTCATGTTTCCAGGCAGAAAAAATGGCATATATAATATAAAAGTGCATGCAGGGCACTGGGCAAACCACTAGGGACAAAGGGATGTGAAATTATTTCATACAGTAATGTAATCTTACAGATTACAGTGTACTCTATGTTTACTGTGTATTTCACTATTTGAATTTGCCGCCGGTCTGCGCCCCGTGCGATGCGACGCTCGCAGGGAATGCAGCTCGGCACACAGAGGCATCGGGCGGAGGACACAGCCCGTAGACACAACGGGGGACATCGCTGGATCCAGGGGACAAGGTGAGTAACCCAGCCTTGGATCCAGCAATGCAATCCCGAGTGTGGCTCGGGGTTACCGCTCTTGGTACAGAGAATTCCCCTCCGAGCCACACTATAATAAGGCTTACCTGTAGGTGCCCTGCATATCTCCCAAACCTGCACGGTTCAGGAGATATGCAGTGTAAGAGATGTGCCAACGTCATTTCGGCACATGCGCAGTGAAGAAACGGCCTACGTGCCGTTTCTTCACTGTGTTCGTGCCGTGACTGGCGGCTCCCACGCGCATGCATGGGAGTGACGTCACGCGACTCCGGCCAGTCACAGAGCCGGAGATCGCGGCCCCAGAAGGAAGAGGGGCAGAAGATGGACGCGGCCAACACAGGGGGCAGCGCTGGACGTCATTGGCTTTGTTTCCAGGTGACACATAATGGGCTACTATGCGATGCATAGTAGCCCATTATGCTTCTACTTTACTGGGGAATACAGAGGAAGTAAATCCCATCAGGGTTTACTTCCTCTTTAAGGACAGAGCCTCCTTCTGAGAATCGGTGCTTACAAGTTAAAATCTTTCTTTTTGCTAGAAAATTACTTAAAACCCCCAAACATTATATATATATATTTTTCTAAAATCCTAGAGAATAAAATGGTGGTCATTGCTTTATGTCACACTGTATTTGCGCAGTGGTGTTAAAAGCGTAATTTATTTGGAAAAAATTCACTTTTTTGAATTAAAAAATAAGACAACAGTCTTAAGCCCAATTTTTTTCTATAATGTGAAAGATAATGTTACGCCGAGTAAATTGATACCCAACATGTCATACTTCAAATTTGCGCCTTCTCATGGAATGGCGACAAACTTTGGCACTTAAAAATCTCCATCGGCGAAGTTTAAACATTTCTACAGGTTACCAGTTTTAAGTGACAGAGGAGGTCTAGTGCTGGAATTATGGCTCTCATTCTAACGATCGCGGCAATACCTCACATGTGTGTTTTGAACACCGTTTTCATATGCGAGCGGGACCTATGTATGCGTTCGCTTCTGCGCGCGAGCTCAGTGGGACGGGGCACTTTCAATTTTTTATTATTATTTATTTTATTTTTTATTTTTACACTGTCCTTTTCTATCTAAAAAAAAAAAATGGGTTACTTTTATTCCTATTACAAGGAATGTAATAGAAAAAAAGCATGACAGGACCTCTTGGCATCCAGGCAGTGAGGTGAGCGGAACCGATCGTCTCCACTACTACTGACGGATCCGGTAAGCGGCGGAGACGAGTTCTGGGAGGGGGGCCCTCTGCCGCCCCCGATAAAAATTAACTCGCAGAGACCACTTTTATCTGAAAGCGGATCGCCCGCTGAAAAAAACAATACCGGGGTTATGGTAGCTATTTGCTACCATAACAACGGTATTCCATGTCAAACTAGCGACGTACAACGACGGCGGGCGGTCGCCCCAAAATCCATCCAGACCCTTAGCATGTAGCCCGGCAGGTCAGCAAAGGGGGGGAGTAAGCGAGTGACCTAAGGGTCTGGTATGGATTTTGGGGGGAAACCCACGCAATTTCTTTTTTTATTTTGGCATGGGGTTCCCCTTAAAATCCATATGAGACCCAAAGGGCCTGTTATGGATTAGGGGGAGACCCTCACACAATTTTTTTTCTCATTTTTTAATTTGCCGGCCATTCTGTTTACATTCAGCTTTCAGCAGATAACCTGCTGCTTTTGTTTTGTGATCAAAATTGTTAGTAGGAAAAAGGTTAAAACAAAGTGAAAAATGGCTCAAAGTCGTGCTGATATGGACACAGGGGTGACTTCACTGCGATTTGCATTACAGTCTATGAGAGATAACTCGCACTGAAGTTGGAAAAAAGTAATGCATGAGCTACTTTTCAAAGCACATCACTTAAAGTCGCAGCTATTAAGACAGAGCCATAGAAATACGTTAGGTGCGACTTTAGGTGTGATTTGGAAATTCCATGTCGCACCTAAAATCTCACCAGTGTGAACAGGGGCTAAGACAGAAAGTGTGTTTACTGTATGGAAGAATAAAACTAATGCAGCCACAAGGCTCTCAGCTGACAGCCTAAGCCAGCCCCTCCTGCCCCCTTCACAGCCCAGTGCTCCAGTGAACGCTGGAAGGGAAGACTGAGATCTACACGATCAGCAGTCATGTGATCACTCCGTACTTGGTCTTAGCTCTGGCAAGGGACCGCTGCAGCTGAGTATGTGGACTTGCTTTTTTGATATTTGACAAAAAAAAAAAAAAAATTAAAAAATGTAAAAAAAAAAAATTAAAATAAAGAAAAACATTTTTGTTTTCAAATTAACCACTTCCTGGCTGGCTCCTGTACATATACAGCGGCAGGTTAGCAGCTCGCGAATCGGCACATATTTAAAGTGGATGTAAACCCACCACCCACCCAGCATAAACTAATTACACAGTATTAATGTATATATACATGCAAGCCTCCTGCATCTATCCCTACCTTGCAAATGTCCTTCCTGTAAGCACTAGCAGCTCTGTTAAACTCTGAAATCAGAGGGTGTCTGTGTTTGCTGGAGTTTGGTGGGTGGAGTTGGGATGTCACAAGCCCTTCCCACCCACCTCTATACTGAGACATTGAGGAGGGAGGAGGGGGGGAGTGTAAAACTTTCTGTGAAGGAGATAAGCAAATTGCTTGTCACTCACAGAGCAAGGGGCAGATCCACTGTGTATTTCCCTGTTAGTCAGACTTTCTCTTCCAGAAAAAAGATAAGCTCATTAATCACAGTTGGATTAACTCTTTGTGGCAAGACTGGGCACAGAAGACATGACATGCTATACTCTACTAGGCAGAATTATTACTTTTTTTTTCAGGTTTACATCCACTTTAAGGTGATTCACGCAGTTGCGGGCACGTGCTCTCGTGCCCGCCACACGCTGCGTGAGTGTGACTCAATGTCTGCTGTCGACCCGCGATCGCCTACTACAGAGGAAAAACGGGGAACCACCAATGTAAACACAGTGGTTTCCTGTTCTGTCAGGGGACATCACAGTGATTTACTATTCCCTTTGATTGGGATCAGTTAGATCTGTCATGTCCCTGCCAGCCCAGCCCCCACACAGTTAGAACACAGTGAAGGAACACATTTAACCCCTTGATCGCCCCCTACAGTTCAACCCCTTCCCTGCCAGTGACATTTATACAGTAATTAGAGATTATTTTTAGCTCTGATCGCGGTATAAATGTCAATGGTCCCAAAAATGTGTCAAAAGTGTCTGATCTGTCCGCCGGAATATCGCAGTCCTGATAAAAATCCTGATAAAAATCGCAGATCGCCACCACTACCAGTAAAAAAAAATAATAATAATAAAAATGCCATAAATCAATTCTCATAGTTTGCAAACACGATTACTTTTGTGCAAACCAATCAATAAATGCTTATTGCAATTTTATTTACCAAAAATATGTAGAAGAATGCATTTTGGCCTAAACTGATGAATACATTTTTTTTTTTTTGGATATTTATTATAGCAAGTAAAATAAAAAGGTTTTTTTTTTTTCAAAATTGTCGCTCTGTGTTTGTTTATAGTGCAAAAAATAAAAACCACAGAGGTGATCAAATACCACCAAAAGAAATCTCTATTTGTGGGGGAAAAAGGACGTCAATTTTGTTTGGGTAGAACGTCGCACGACCGTGCAATTGTCAGTTAAAACGATGCAGTGCCGAATTGCAAAAAGTGCTCTGGTCTGGAAGGGGGTAAATCCTCCTTCCAGGGCTGAAGTGCTTAAAGCACCCCTGTCAACCCCCCCCCCCCCTCCTCCTCATGTGCAAATGAAAACCTGCACTTAGGTCCCACATGCATATGTAAACAGTGATTACAACACACGTGTCAGGTATCACCACGAATGTCAGAGTGAGAACAATCACTCTAGGGTCAGATTTAACTCTAAACTGAGCCTGTAAAGGCTTTTAAAGCATTGTTTATGGAGATTTTTAGGTACTGTTATTTGTCACCATTTCACGGGTGTGTACAATTTTAAATCTTGATGTGTTAGTTGTCTATTTATTCAGCACAACATCACTATTTATATTTTACCAAAAAAGTGGGTATTATTTTGTGTTTGTGTGTACCTACATGCATTTAGTATTTTTTCCTGAAAATTTCTGTTTGATAAATGACTGAGCAAATATTGCATGACATAAAAAATTGCAGCAACCACCATTTTATTCTCCATGGCCTCTGCTGCCAGAAAATAGATCATGTTTGGGGGTTCTAAGTGATTTTCTAGCAAAAAAAAAAATAGTTATTTTACATGTACTGTATGTGAAAATTTTCAAAATTGCCCTCAGACAGCAAGTGGTTAAAGCTGAGATTAGATGTAGTTTTGTCTAGATAAGGAACAATGTATCCAATACAAGGGCAGCCTTCTGATAGAATACATACTGATACAATGTGACAGAAGTTAAAGAAATACTAAAGTGTAGCAGTAGGACTGACACACACAACACTTCTAGATGTTCCCACTGATCACACAGCGCACAGCGTGAAAATCCCCCAGTTCTGTGCTCTCAGTGCTATGCTTTCACTGCTGTGCTCTCATCGCTGTGCTCTCAGTGCTATGCTCTCAGTGCTATGCTCTCAGTGCTGTGCTCTCATTGCTGTGCTCTCAGTGCTATGCTCTCAGTGCTATGCTTTCACTGCTGTGCTCTCAGTGCTATGCTTTCCCTGCTGTGATCTCAGTGCTATGCTTTCTTTGCTGCGCTGTCAGTGCTATGCTTTCCCTTCTGTGCTCTCAGTGCTGTGCTTTCCCTGCTGTGCTCTCAGTGCTGTGCTTTCCCTGCTGTGCTCTCAGTTCTGTGCTTTCCCTGCTGTGCTCTCAGTGCTATGCTTTCCCTGTTGTGCTCTCGGTGCTATGCGTTCCCTGCTGTGCTCTCATTGCTGTGCTCTCAGTGCTATGCTCTCAGTGCTATGCTTTCACTGCTGTGCTCTCAGTGCTATGCTTTCCCTGCTGTGATCTCAGTGCTATGCTTTCTCTGCTGCGCTGTCAGTGCTATGCTTTCCCTTCTGTGCTCTCAGTGCTGTGCTTTCCCTGCTGTGCTCTCAGTGCTGTGCTTTCCCTGCTGTGCTCTCAGTTCTGTGCTTTCCCTGCTGTGCTCTCAGTTCTGTGCTTTCCCTGCTGTGCTCTCAGTGCTATGCTTTCCCTGTTGTGCTCTCGGTGCTATGCGTTCCCTGCTGTGCTCTCAGTGCTATGCTTTCCCTGCTGTGATCTCAGTGCTATGCTTTCCCTGCTGTGCTCTCAGTGCTGTGCTTTCACTGCTGTGCTCTCAGTGCTATGCATTCCCTGCTGTGCTCTCAGTGCTATGCTTTCCCTGCTGTGCTCTCAGTGCTATGCTTTCCCTGCTGTGCTCTCAGTGTTATGCTTTCACTGCTGTGCTCTCAGTGCTATGCTTTCCCTGCTGTGCTCTCAGTGCTGTGCTTTCACTGCTGTGCTCTCAGTGCTATGCTTTCACTGATGTGCTATCAGTGCTGTGCTTTCAGTGATGTGCGCTCAGTGATGTACTCTCAGTGCTACAATTTTAGTGATGTGCTCTCAGTGCTATGCTCTCAGTAATGTATTCTCGGTGATGTACTCTCAGTGCTATGCTTTCAGTGATGTGCTCTCAGTGATATATTCTCAGTGATGTACTCTCAGTGATATATTCTTAGTGATGTACTCTCAGTGCTATGCTTTCAGTGATGTGCTCTCGGTGATGTGCTCTCGGTGCTATGTGTTCAGTGATGTATTCTCAGTGATGTTCTCTCAGTGCTGTGCTCTCAGTGATGTACTCTCAGTGCTATGCTTTCAGTGACGTACTCTCAGTGCTATGCTTTCGGGTGATGTGCTCGTAGCGATATGCTTTCAGTGATGTACTCTCGTGCTATGCTTTCAGTGATGTACTTTTAGTGATATGCTCTCAGTGATGTACTCTCAGTGCAATGATGTGCTCTCAGAGATATGTTTTTAGCAGTGATGTGCTCTCAGTGATGTGATGTGCTCTCAGTGCTATGTATTCAGTGATGTGCTCTCAGTGCTATGCTCTCAGTGATGTACTCTCAGTGCTATGCTTTCAGAGATGTGCTCTCAGTGATATACTCTCAGTGCTATGCTTTCAGAGATGTGCTCTCAGTGATATACTCTCAGTGTTATGCTTTCAGTGATGTGCTCTCAGTGATGTACTCTCAGTGTTATGCTTTCAGTGATGTGCTCTCAGTGACGTACTCTCAACGATGTGTTGTGCTCAGTGATGTGCTCTCAGTGCTATGTTTTCAGTGATGTGCTCTTAGTGATGTGATGTGCTCTCGGTGCTATGTGTTCAGTGATGTATTCTCAGTGATGTACTCTCAGTGCTGTGCTCTCAGTGATGTACTTTCAGTGCTATGCTTTCAGTGACGTACTCTCAGTGCTATGCTTTCAGGTGATGTGCTTTCAGTGCTATGCTTTCAGTGATGTACTCTCAGTGCTATGCTTTCAGTGATGTACTCTCAGTGCTATGCTTTCAGTGATGAACTCTCAGTGCTATGCTTTCAGTGATGTGCTCTCAGTACTATGCTCTCAGTCATGTACTCTCAGTGATATGCTTTCAGTGATGTGCTCTCAGTGCTATGCTTTCAGTGATGCACTTTCAGTGATATGCTCTCAGTGATGTACTCTCAGTGCTATGCTTTCAGTGATGTGCTCTCAGAGATGTGCTTTCATTGATGTACTCTATGTGATGTGCTCTAAGTGATGTGCTTTCAGTGATGTGCTCTCAGTGCTATGTGTTCAGTGATGTGCTCTCAGTGCTATGTGTTCAGTCATGTGCTCTGTGCTATGTGTTCAGGGATATATTCTCAGTGATGTACTCTCAGTGATGTGCTCTCAGTGCTATGCTTTCCGAGATGTGCTCTCTGTGATATGCTTACAGTGATGTGCTCTTCGTGCTATGCTTTCAGTGCTGTGCTCTTAGTGCTATATGTTCAGTGATGTACTCTCAGTGCTATGCTTTCAGTGACGTGCTCTCAGTGATGTAGTCTCAGTGTTATGCTTACAGTTATGTGTTCTCCATGCTATGCTCTCAGTGCTATGCTTTCAGTGCTGTGCTCTCAGTGCTATGTGTTTAGTGATGTGCTCTCAGTGCTATGTGTTCAATGATGTGCTCTCAGTGCTATTCTTTCCGTGATGTGATCTCAGTGCTATGCTTTCAGTGATGTGCTCTCAGTGCTATGCTTCAATGATGTGCTCTCAGTGCTATGCTTTAAGTGATGTGCTCCCATTGCTGTGTTCTCAGTGCTGTACTCCCAGTAGTGTATTATCATGCTGTGTTATCAGTACTGTGTTTTAAGTGCTGTTCTCTCTAAACTCTGTTCTCATTGCTGTATTCTCATTGCTGTGTACTCTCTGTGCTGTCAGTGTTGTACTCTCGGTGCTGTGCTGTCAGTGCTGTACTCTTGGTGCTGTGCTGTCAGTGTTGTACTCTCAGTGCTGTGCTGTCAGTGTTGTACTCTTGGTGCTGTGCTGTCAGTGTTGTACTCTCGGTGATGTGCTGTCAGTTTTGTACTCTCAGTGCTGTGCTGTCAGTGTTGTACTCTCGGTGATGTGCTGTCAGTTTTGTACTCTCAGTGCTGTGCTCAGTGTTGTACTCTCTCTGTTGTGCTGTCAGTACTGTACTCTCAGTGCTGTGCTGTCAGTGATGTACTCTTGGAGCTGTGCTGTCAGTGTTGTACTCTCTGTGCTATGCTGTCATTGTTGTACTCTCGGTGCTGTCAGTGCTGTACTCTCGGTGCTGTGCTGTCAGTGCTGTACTCTCAGTGCTATACTCTCTGTGCTGTTAGTGCTGTACTCTCGGTGCTGTGCTGTCAGTGCTATACCCTCTGTGCTGTACTCTTGGTGCTGTGCTGTCAGTGCTATACTATCTGTGCTGTCAGTGCTGTACTGTTGGTGCTGTGCTGTCAGTGTTGTACTCTCTGTGCAGTGCTTTCAATGCTGTACTCTCAGTACTGTGCTGTCAGTGCTGTACTTTTGGGGCTGTGCTGTCAGTGTTGTACTCTCTGTGCTGTCAGTGCTGTACTATCAGTGCTGTACTCTCTGTGCTGTCAGGTCTGTACTCTCGGTGCTGTGCTGTCAGTGTTGTACTCTCTGTGCTTTCAGTGCTGTACTCGGTGTTGTGTTGTCAGTGCTGCACTCTGTTCTGTCAGTGCTGTACTCTCGGTGCTGTGATGTCAGTGCTGCACTCTGTTCTGTCAGTGCTGTGCTCTCGGTGCCGTGCTGTCAGCGGTGTACTCTCGGTGCTGTCAGTGCTGTACTCTTGGTGCTGTGCTGTCAGTGCTGTTCTCTCTGTGCTGTCAGTGCTGTGCTATCGGTGCTGTCAGTGTTGTAATCTCAGTGCTGTGCTGTCAGTACTGAACTCTGTTCTGTCAGTGCTGTACTCTCAGTGCTGTGCTGTCAGTGCTGCACTCTGTTCTGTCAGTGCTGTACTCTCAGTGCTGTGCTGTCAGTGTTGTACTCTCTGTGCTGTCAGTGCTGTACTCTTGGTGCTGTGCTGTCAGTGCTGTACTCTCTGTGCTGTCAGGCCTGTATTCTCTGTGCTTTGCTGTCAGTGTTGTACTCTCTGTGCTGTCAGTGCTGTACTCTCGGTGCTGTGCTGTCAGTGCTGCACTCTGTTATGTCAGTGCTGTACTCAGTGCTGTGCTGTCAGTGCTGTACTCTCGGTGCTGGCAGTGCTGTACTCTTGGTGCTGTCAGTGCTGTACTCTCAGTGCTGTGCTGTCAGTGCTGCACTCTGTTCTGTTAGTGCTGTACTCTCAGTGCTGTGCTGTCAGTGCTGTACTCTCTGTGCTGTCAGTGCTGTACTCTTAGTGCTGTGCTGTCAGTGCTGCACTCTGTTCTGTCAGTGCTGTACTCTCAGTGATGTGCTGTCAGTGTTGTACTCTCTGTGCTGTCAGTGCTGTACTCTCAGTGCTGTGCTGTCAGTGTTGTACTCTCTGTGCTGTCAGTGCTGTACTCTCGGTGCTCTGCTGTCAGTGCTGCACTCTGTTCTGTCAGTGCTGTACTCTCAGTGCTGCGCTGTCAGTGCTGTACTCTCGGTGCTGTCAGTGCTGTACTCTCGGTGCTGTGCTGTCAGTGCTGTACTCTGTTCTGTTAGTGCTGTACTCTCAGTGCTGTGCTGTCAGTGTTGTACTCTCTGTGCTGTCAGTGCTGTACTCTCAGTGCTGTGCTGTCAGTGTTGTACTCTCTGTGCTGTCAGTGCTGTAGGTGCTCTGCGTGACTGTCGCGTCGTG